>SNQN01000796.1:51203-64294 GCA_008642245.1 Bassia scoparia | reverse complement strand
GAGAAGTGCTTGGAAAGTGGAAAGTGTGTGGAGTATATGTATATGTGCGTGGAGTGCTTGTATATGTAGAGGCCAAGTTAATTTTTGGGGCCCACTTTGATCAAAGAGACCGGTTTATCATAAAACCGGTTTCTTTCTTGAAAATAAGAGATGTGTTATTAATAACCGGTCTCTTAGATCCATCTAAGAGACCGGTTTTCATGAATATCCGGTCTCTTAACTTAAGAGACCGGTTTTCATACACCACCGGTCTCTTAAAACTGGTGCCTAATCCAATTTTTGTAGTAGTGTTGTGTTCTACTGAAACACATCTTGGAGAAGATATCTCTTTTGGTCATTTGATCGTCTTTATTTCAAATTTGTTTCAAAACAGATCAATTTCTTAAAACAAATATCGATGATGGTCATTCCATCGAAAATTTGTTCTTTTATTTCTGTGATGATGTTCATCCCATCACAAATTTAAAAAGTTTGGTTATTTGGTCTCACTTTCCTATCAGTTTCAAAACTGATTGTGAGACATGTTTTGGTTCTCTTTGTGTCGTGAGACGAGGATTGATTTGCTTGTACTTTGAAACGACAGGATATTGTACCTTGAAACGACAGGACAAYCATATTGCATTGGTTTCCTTGTACCTTGAGACGACGGGACATTATACCTTGAGACGACAAGACAAGCGTAACATACGACGAGTCCGAGAAGAAGAAGGTCTAGTTGTAATGTTTTATTTGCAGGTTCGAAAAGAATGGCGTTCCTGTTTAGTTGTTTATTGATGAGTTCGAAAAGAATGGCGTTCACATCAACAAAGAGACAGATTATTTTTTGTTTGTTTTTTCTCCAATCGTAACGTTCGTGTTACTGCCGTTACGATTGCGGGAGGGTGTTAGGAATATAAGATAAGATAGATAAGGGAAATATATCGTGTGTGATATATTTTCCATATGAAAAGGATATAATAGAATATTATTAGTAGTTTGGTAAGATATTATATATCATGGGAAGATTGTTTCCTATATTAGATATCTTAGGTGTGTATAAATACATAAGAATTCATGAATAATAGATTATCACAATTTATCCCCAAACACAATTCTTAGCACTTCCTTCCATGCTATGAAGAATGGCATCCTTACCATTGCTGGTGTTGGAAATAGCGGTAAATTTGGTGATGCCGAAAATCTTGCCCCGTGGATTTTAACTGTTGGTGCAGGCACCAATGACATAGAGTTTTCATCCTATGTCATATTCGAAAACAATCAAAGGATCAAGGTACGTACGTACATAAATACATACATACACACATACTCATATAAGATTTAGAAGAGTGAATAATATTGAGCGTGAATATACTTGAGTATACATGAGTTTAATATATAATACAAGTTGTTGAGCAAAGTAAGTGGAAACAACTATAATCTAGGAATATCATAAACTAACCTTGAATAATATGCAACAAACAATACTGATACAACTAAGAGAAGAAGATAAACTTGACTTATTCTAAATGATGTAACCGTAGGATATTAATCTTTAACATCCCCKRGCATAATGGTGGGTGACAGAACACACCAATTTTGGTAAGAAGAGTAGAAAAGCCTGCTATTGAGATAGCGAAGGGGACGACGAAGTGCAACCCAATGAGTATCTAGGGGAGTATGCATGGATTGAGACAGTTTGTTGACGGGAAAGGCAATGACAATGCGAGTGAGAGACAAATATTTGCAGACTATCAACAAGAGTACGATAGTCACTTGGATTTAAAGATAGGAGGAGCCATGGTGCAAAGTGAGAGGGGGACGAGCAGCCAGAAGCGTGGAGGCAGGCTTAGGCGATGTCATATTGGCACGAGCCAGCAAGTCGCCAATATATTTCTATTGATTAAGACAGTGAATTATGATGCACGTTCAATACCTAAGAAAAGAAGCAAACATAATTTTTGTGGGCTCACAAGCAATAGTGACAGTAGAGAAAGGATATTTTTGATGTGGCTTCCGAAGTCTATTTGAGCCTCGTAGTCATAGGATGAGTAGAATGAGCAGGTTGTGGTGGGCTGTCCAGTGAGTAGGGGTTATCCACGTGACGGGGAGAGATGAAATGGGCTCCGGAGTGGCGGAGTGTGGAGGAGACGGAACAGCAGCCACCAGGCATAGGAGAGCATAGCACATAATGGTACCATGATTCATCAGAAGGAAACGAATGATTGCCGAGTCCAAGGCCCTCCACAATGTTGAATACGGAAAGTACACTTCCACAAATTTCACATTCTTGAGATAATATATTTTATGTGAAGTTGGACGGACAGAGAAAGATACTTTGATGATAAGCAAGGAAATATACATGAGATGGACTTAATATAGATCAAGCTTGTGAGTAGTACATTGCGTTAACCAAGGATAACATTAGACAACCAAGTTCCGAAGTGTGTGATTAGGAGCATGACCGATAGATATGGTCGGAAAGGAGACTGATTTTGTAGGGAGGGAAGGGGAAGTCTTGTGAAGTTAGATAAGGGTTAATTTAATGTACTCACCACCGTTATCAGAAAGAATTGCTTAATTGTTTGGCCAAGATAATTTTCCAAAGAGCGTAATTAAAAATATGTCGTAGACACACAGATTTATGAGGTTAATGGATACACTACAACAAAAGGAGTGCTTTCTCGACACTTTTTTGTTGATTTCTCGCACTTAAAAGTGTCGGAAATTTTATTGCCGACACTTTCAAAATGTCGGAAATTCAGTGTCGAGAAATTTTTTTGACACTTAAATGTGTCGACATTACAGCACTTAAAGTTGTCGACATTATCGACACTTAAATTTGTCATAACATTAATATCTGACATTTTAATGTGTTCGAGGAAGATTACAATCTTTTATGTGTCGACATTATTGACACTTAATAAGTGTCAAATATACTGATGAACACTTATAGTGTCGAAAATACAATTAATAAGTGAATTTGGAGGGAATTTCGGACACTTCTAAATGTCAAGATATATTATATATATATTATCATATATATATATATATATATATTATATATATATTATAATATATATATATTATATTATATTATATATTATATATATTAAATGGCAAAATTACAAGAAATAATAATAATATAACTAATAATAACTTATTACAAAAAGTAAAAAAAAAATGGATATCAATATAATATTAATTATTACTCAAACTCAAATTTATTATTTTATATATAGATTTGAATTGGATATTTACAACCACAACGAACGACGACGCCCATGTCTCTATAATAACGACAAGTTATATATCGACTCTCCTGTAAAAAACTAATTGCATACAAAACTAATTGCATACAAATAAATAAGCAAAAAATTAAGACATGTATAGCTAGTATTGCATTCACTCCGTAACCAAACGTACTCGATCAATCCTTCAACTTTTATTCGTTTCATCGCTTTCATTTTTCAAAGTCTCGTCTTGTTCTTCACAACTACATTTACCTGCAATGATCGAATTAGAAGATAATTCTTAGCACCATAAATAAAAGAGAGTGATATTTTATTTATTATCTATCTTTCATTTTCTTTATTTTGCTTAATGCAATC
Organism: Bassia scoparia; assembly: GCA_008642245.1. Lineage (NCBI taxonomy): Eukaryota > Viridiplantae > Streptophyta > Magnoliopsida > Caryophyllales > Amaranthaceae > Bassia > Bassia scoparia. The sequence continues at coordinate 60,707 of SNQN01000796.1, read as the reverse complement.
GTAAGTCATATACAATCAACATAAGAACCACAGAAAAATAATGACAGAAAGGAGAAAAATGTAGTGAAGACTAAGTGAACTTGCTTAATGTTGTTGGATCGTGGACGGCAGATGGTTGCAACTGACTTCACTACAGGCTCAGCAGCAGCAGCGAAAAGCTGCGTTTGGCAGGCCAATGTGGTGACACCACGACAGCGCATAGCCAAGGAAGGGCTAAGTGCCGGTGATAAGCAGCAGTAGGAAGGGATATTGGTGCGGTGGCAGAACAGCAGCAACTTCAACAACTCCTCGGCAGCAAGCTCTCCTCGTGTTTGAGCCATAAGCTCACCACAAAGCAGCTAACCACAAAGAATCGAGAAGCCTAATAACAATTTCAACACATACTTTACATTTGTAATTGACACTGGATAAAAATTGATACAGAAAAAGTTATGAATTAGTATTATAAAGTAGGTAATAAAAAAAGATTACAGACCTTTCTTTCTAAACGAAAAACAACTTCTGCAAATAATATACCTGTTTACACAACAGAATGTACTTCCTTGAGTTGTGTTGCGTAGTGGTAGAGTTTGTAGCTTTAGGGTCTTTGTAGCTAAAAAAAATCATGGAATAAGATAAGCTACAATACAATGTAGCCTACCATTGGAGTGCCCTAACACACCATTTTCCACATTGTATCCTCACAAAAAAGTCAGTCTATACCAGCAACATTCATTCAGTCCCAAACTGCAATCTTATTCTTGTATGATAATAATAAAAGAATCCTATGCCTGCTGGAGAAAATGGTAAGGTTTTACTTGAAAAGTCTGTGTAAAGATTTAAGGACGCAAGCAGCATTTTATGATTTTACAATTCTCACCTTACAAGGGAGCTTAAACTCTCTGCAGCAAAAGTGAAGACTAAATAATAGAGGACTAAGTAATAGCAGCTCAAAATTCTCATTGCAAAAACATGTTCACAGGTCCAAAGCTTCTTTCACGGTCCTCTAAAGATGCTTACCAAAAAATTCAGAGACTTGGAGCTTTAGGCAACAATTACAGACCATGATGAAATTTAATACTGGAGGGTGACTACGATGGGACTAGTTACCTTTTAGATACAAACTATTAATGTTCATAAAGATTAGAGAGAGGTGGTATTACCTACAGTTTTCTCCATAAACTTACACACTCCACAGGCCATTATAACTCACCAAATACTGTTAGCACATCGATTCAAAGATAAAAATACACCTTGGCCAAATAATTAATAATATCTCCAACGTTAAGACATTTAACTAACTAGTCTGACTTCTTCTCTACTAGGAGAAATAGTTGTCTAGTTATCCTTACTAAAACATATAGCTGTTTAAATATGGTTACACACATCATTCTTCTTTTTCAAATCGCAGATATATTAAGACACGAGGTTGTTTGTACTCACTAGTCTCACACCACTATTATGAATGAAATAGAAGTCTACATTAGATATTTAGATCCCTCCCAAACACTTGAATTTGGAATACAAGTGAAGTGACTTCGAGCCTACAGACCAAATAAGAAATACCAAACCTTGATCATGTCATAGCAATCTCTTCTCAAGTTCAAAAACAATCTATGTAATTCAAAAGGACGACTTTGAAAAGAAAATCCAAACATACTCTCTGCAATAGATAGTTGTTGCATTAACAGGGAGTTAAGGTAACCTATGCTCATGATGCTCTCTATTGTGTGTGTGTGTGTTGTGTGTGTGTGTGTGTGTGTGTGTGTGTGTTGTGTTGGGTTGTGTGTGTATACACACTATTAAGAATCAACAACTAATCATGTATCTCATTTCCCAACATGCCATACACAAGCTATAATTTCCCAACATTCCATACACAAACTAAAATTTCCTCAATATATCACCGCATAACTCACCTTGTGCAATACTAACTTGTAGAAGTGATGCTTATGCAAAAGCAATTGTAGTTTCCAATAGTAGCTGATACCTATGCAGTAGCCCCGTGCTGATAGGCAGTGGCTTGCAAGCAGTGCACTCACCACGAGCAGCATAGTAGGCCTAGGCCCTTATGCCATTGCCACTGCCAGCACAGGCAGGTTGCCTTGTCTCCCTGCCAGCGCAACAGCACCTGGGACAAACAGTGCGGCAACAGCCCCGAGGCAAGTGTAGGTGGCTAGGCGGCAGCAGCGCAACAACACATCTTGCTCTCGGTGCTCCTGAACCTGTTATGCAAGCAAGCCAACACAATGTACTCCATGAAATAAAAATGCAACTAAAATTGGAACACTTGAAAATTACTATCTTTATCAACTTATCCAAATTATACAACATCGATTTTTTTATGCCTTTTTATTGAACTAAAAATCAATTCGATTGAATTAATAATTAGCCATAACAAAAGATGTTTGTGATATAAACGAGTAATTGGCAGAAATAAGCACCAAATATGCAACAATTCAATTAAGGTTTAAACAAGAATTAATTCTTAGCTGTAGTTTTAATTGCAATTCAGATTCTAGCGTACTATTCATTTAATAAGTAATTGAACTTTTTTTTGTTAGTATTGTTGGGCAAAGATTGAAGGCAATTTGCCAATACCCAAACTGATTCAAGCAACAAAGATCGAAACAATTATTTTAGATTGAATTCAATTTTTAGCATCACCTTAGCATTTACAAGCCCCTTTTAAGATTATCAATGCCCAAAATTGAATTACCTAAATTTGATGAAAATAACCTAGAAATTTCCCAAAATCAAAAACCAAATCCCATATTCGAATTAAGTTTCTCAACTTCAATTAAATTAAAGTAAATCAAAAGCAAAGTTAAAAAAAACTAGAATCCAACAGAAAGAAAGAAAGAAATTGAAAAACAATGGGAAGAGACTTAACCGTGACAGAAGTGACGAACATAACTGAGACGTCTGAGAGTATCGCGATGCACGACGACGAAATTCGATTGAGGATGAGGGAGGCGTTCAGTGGGACTCAAGAATCAAGATGTAAGAATGATGAGAAGATGTGAAGGAAGTGTCGGATATAGGAGTATATGAATGAAAGGTAAATAAAAGAGAGGATAGGAGCATATTAACAAATTGAGTTTTTTAGCCCTCCACACTTTTAAATGACGTATAAACTGCGGAGATCACACTCCATTAAATTGATCCTCGACACTTTCAAAAGCGTCGGAAACATAGTGTCGAGATAGAAAGCCTTTTCTAGTACGTAGTGATATAACCAAATATTTTGCTAAAATGATCAAACAAATATAAACATAATATGTATAGGAATCTAGGGAAAAATAGATAAATCCAAACATTAAAAAAATATTAAATAGAAGAGGGTAAGAATCAATGTTCATATAAATTATCAGTACAAAATTGTGATATGGAAGAATATTGCGAGAGATTTGTAGACACATACAGACATTATTAAACTGAAATTGTTGAGAGGAAGTATATAAGGTGAATTAGGGCGAAAAGCTTGGATGGGTCGTTGGCATTTGGGTCAAGCTAGTGTTGAAGGAGGCCATATCATGAAGAGAGAAGAGATGAAATAATGGAAAGAAGGATGAGAAAGAGAACGTTTTCTCATGTTCTCTMATACCATATAAGATTTAGAAGAGTGAATAATATTGAGCGTGAATATACTTGAGTATACATGAGTTTAATATATAATACAAGTTGTTGAGCAAAGTAAGAGGAAACAACTATAATCTAGGAATATCATAAACTAACCTAGAATAATATGCAACAAACAATARTGATACAGCTAAGAGAAGAAGATAAACTTGACTTATTCTAAATGATGTAACCGTAGGATATTAATCCTTAACAACTCACTCGTGTGTGTAAATGTGTAAATGTGTAATTAATTAATTTGATCAAGAAATGTACGTAGGGGACACGTTTTAGAGACGGACCATCGCAGAATACAACGGAAAAATTCTTCCCGTTAATCACTGGGACAGAGGCTCGTATTCTTGGGGCAAACAAACTACAGAAGCGTGAGTYCTTGTTTCATTATAATCTTGCATTATATTGTTGGCTTTAATTTTAAAAGATGGAGGAAGAAACAATTATTTTTCGATATACGGTTGGTTCAATCATGTATTGATACATACGCCGTGGTTTGTGGATGCAGTTCTTTATGTAAAGATGGAAGTTRAGATGCTACAAAAGTGGCAGGAAAGTTAGTGGTATGTCTTCACCTTGATGTTAGACAAAAGACTGCTATCACCCAATCAATTCAAATGGCAGGAGGTGCCGGAGTAATCTTTGCTAATACCGAGGTAATGGGATGTGGGGTTAGCCCGGTGCACCCTGGTGGATAACCTCCGTGGTTATATGCTTCAAAGAAGCTCAACTTCTTTTTTCTTATATCATTATTACTTACTTCAATCTCCATCACCATCCGATTCGTTCTATATATGTAATTTCACATCTTAAAATTATATACATACATACGTGACAACAGGACTCCGACAGTATCAATTACCAAATCTACAACTTCTTATGGAATTAAACCTACTCCGGTCATGGCTTCTTTCTCAGCTAGGGGTCCAAATGTTGTTAGCCCTGACATTTTAAAGGTTTATTTTTCAAACTAATTGATAGATATATGCAATAAATTTAATTAGTACAACATCAATTAATTATATATAAAAAATTGTTTTAATGTATCAATTACAGCCGGATATTATAGCTCCCGGGGTAGACATCCTTGCAGCCTTTACTCCCGAACATCCATACGTAATGGTGTTTAATTTGGAACATCTATGGCAACTCCACACGTAGCAGGCATCGCCGGCTCTCATTAAGAAACTACACCCAGATTAACAATAAGCTAAGTATATATACATTTATTACTCCCTCTGTTCCAAATTAAATCACGTATTTTTATTTAWTTATATATTCGATGTTGAGATGCACGCAGCAAGCCCCGTAGACAACAATGGAATGGGAATACTCGATCACGACAAGGTGCATCCCGCAARACCACTTGCGTTCGGATCCGGCCACGTGAGACCCGATCTCGCAATGGATCCCGGATTAGTCTATGACATGAATCACTACGATTACCTTAACTTCCTTTGTTCGCAACCTCACAACAAAACAAACCATGGAGAGGTTCAGCAATCAACATTCTTATAAATGTCCACACTCTTTCAGCGTCTCGGACTTCAACTATCCTTCCATAACCGTTATTAACTTCTCCGGCAACGCCATTGCTACAAGGAAACTGAAGAACGTAGGACAACCCGGCACGTATGCGTCGAAGCACCAAAAGGGGTCACCATTGTAGTAGATCGAGCCTAACACTCTGGTGTTCACGAAAAAGGATAAAGTGATCAGCTTTAAACTCATCTTCACTGCTGCTCATGTCAACCATACATCTTCCCAAGGATTACATATTTGGAAGTTTGACATGGTCTGATGGTAAGCATGTTGTTAGAAGGCCTATTGCACTTACCACTAGGGACATAGATCAAGTTAGAGAGTACTACCTAGGTTAGTTAACACTCCATTTTGTTTAATTTATAGAGAATTAATTAATACATACTCATTATCATTCATTCAATATGTTATAATAAGAGACTCATTCCATATTTTTATGCCCTTTAATTTGGGGTTGTACACTACTACACACTTTTCATATATAAAAAAAAATTGGATATTTAGTGTTCGTCGTTCTGGATGTACTACGTACCAAATTATTTGTTGCATCATTTCTATATTACTTAAGAAAGGAATAAACGGAGGTCGATAATGTCAATATTGAATAGTACAAGAATCTCAAGGTCAAGTAGCGTCTATTATCATACATTATTGCTTGTTTGTGTCAAGGCTTAGTCACAAGTTTAAAACCTTTGCAAGTGTTGAATGAACTCCAACATTCATCATAAGTAACAAAACAAAGACGTAAATTAAATGGGAATTGAAAAAAATTCGTTGTATATCTGATCTATGTGGCATTATGATAGCAGAAATTAACAATATGTTTGGATTACAAAAAATGAAAAAAAAAGAAGGGAAGGGAAGGGAAAGGGAGGGGGATCCCTTGTTTGGATAACATGTTGGGGGAGCTGAGGGAAGGGGAGGGAGATGTCAATTTTCCCTCCTCCTTCAATAAAGAGAATCCCTTCAAAATTGGAGAGATTTAGAGAGAAAATGTAGCTCATTATTTCTATTTCTTCTACTTTTCCTTCCTCCTATTTCCTTCACCTTTCTCCCCTTCTAATTTGCTATCCAAACACAGCCCTTAAAATTGTTTTTCCACTAATATTCTAACATGCATGCTAAGATAAGAGATGTTTATGATTGATTTATCTTCATCTAATTACGACTAATTATTAAAACTCGTCTAATTTAATTATGTGTAAACAAGCTACGGTAGCTTACGCTAGCTTAGCATAGCAACAACTATTTTTGACATATAGGGACCGAGGAGGAGAGTACTAGAGAACCATACTATACAGCTAAAATCAACTTCTTCTGTTCTCAATACTTGCATCCTTTTGTATATAGGCACTATTCACTAGTGTTTTGAATCCAATTTGTGACTATTTATGTAAAAAATCATATAATAATGTGTGGATCTTAGATCGTCAATATGTAGATAATAATACAAAATATTTAAGTTATTATAATTCTTCTTATGTATAACTAAAGAGATTTATATTTGTAAGTGTCATCGGATAGGAAAACATGAAACTTTTAGAGGATGCAAGTATTTAGAGACAAAGGAAGATATATGAATAAAGCCCGTGAAGATGCCTCCATATAGATCCCATACTAGGTATAAATTAGCTCCCATAATAGGTAGATCCCAATTAACGTTCGCATATAATATGACCCAACTAGGTTATAAAATCCCATTAGTTATCACTTCAATATATTACTAATAAAAAAGGATTGGACATCTAGTTATCCACACCTCACTAATAACCAAAATTTAGAATTGAAGTCAGCCATATACCACTCTTTATCAAAAAAATATTCACTCTTTTTTTTTTGAAAGGAAATTAAATTACCAATTGGTTAATTGTTCGTTAGATTTTTGTCACAATAATCAAGTATGGTCGATTAGAGTCAAATAATGAAGTATGAGTTGTAGTCAAAGTTCAAATTATTTAGCGCTAAAACACTCAGCAATGGTCCCGTTTCTAGGACATAACAACAAGTTCAAAGGTCGTCCTTTGGTAATTACAAATGATAGATCATCGGTTGGAAAAAAATCCCAAAAAGTAAACAATTTCCAATGGTAAAAATTTCCATACACTACGTAATTTTCTGCACAAAATCCTAATGTGGTAGAATAGAATTTAAAAATTTCAGCATATAACATGGAGTTTAAGGTATAATATGCACAAACTCAACCAAAATCCACACCCTACACCGCTCAAAACTTCACTCCCCATTCTATTCTTGTGATGAACGGTTTTTAGTTTGTGTTGCCGGATGAATACCAATTGACGTTGTGTGGCTTCTATGTGCATTGGTAATGTTTTGTGGTTGTAATATTTGAGAACAAATATAGGTTTGACCTAGGAGGCTAGAGGAGTGTTATCAGATTCAAATATTAGGATGATTTGCTGAAGGCCCCAATTAAGCGCGTCGGTTTGTGAGTCACAATATATACCACTAAACTCCTCTCATATAGGGATTAAACACTCTCACTGGTCTACCCACGGATTTCGCCAAAATTCGTGAAATACCATTGAATTTTAAAAATAGTATCACCCCTAAATAACAGCGAAAAAATTTATCCTAAACCCAACCAAATTTTGACATAGAAAACCTAGAAAATTTACCTCTACACAAACTCCACTTTTTCTACCTCTACACCTTCACCCTTCATACATACATTGTGAAAATATGCAAACTTACTACTAGTAGACAAACCGTAGAGTCCTAACAAGTTTATAATTACTAGATTATAACCCACACATACGCCAATCATTTTTAAAAATAATAAACATTTGCAGTTGATACTTCCAACTTCTAATTTTAAATTGGCCAATTGAAAAAACTATAGTTTTTCTAAATACTTATAATCAATCTTCCCTCAGCCAAAAAATAATAAAATTCATTATAAGCCCCCAAAACAGACCATTACACTCCTAAAACACCTAATTTTCAAGACATTCCCCAACTAGGTCCCCCTTGAACAAACAAAGCTAAAAAACAACTAACGATACCCAATCATCATCTAATAAAACACAGTTGATCAAACCAATCAGCAATCTTTTCGTAGATATCTTAAATGGACAACCCTCCCCTTACACTCTTTTGACGAGGAAAACTTAAAAATGTTTCTCCAATTCATATAAATGTTCGGACGACACTTACAATTCACATAAGCGAAAAACTATAACAGACATCCCATCAAACCTACATGAAACATTTTGGGCATTAATGTGTGAACACAGATTTAAATAAATCCCCATTAATAAAGTTCCCCCATCCCCCAGCCAATACCTAATCGTTAGTTTGGCACCAAATTCAGAAAAATCCTTGTTGCTCAGTTACCCCCGGCCTGGTATACGTCTATAGTCTCCTCCGATAACTCCCAATAGAAGAAACCCCTACACGCCACCAATGTTTCGTAAGGATATCCATCAGCGAAACCCAAAATTTGAAACCAATCTTCCCCGAAAGCTAGACCCCAATAATCCAATAGCATAAGCTTGGTTACTAGTCCCCGCACCAAAGCCCGCAAACACAGATATAACTCGACAAGGTCTCCCCCTGCGAACAGAAAGACAAAAGGAAAATATCCAAAAAAATCCTAACTCGTGCACCAAAATATAAAAGACCTAATCCCCCATTAGATCTATCTTATTAAACATAATAAAATTTTAAAACCAAAAATACATAAGTGCTTTGCTATAGTACGCATAAAATGGAAAAGTTGCTCCACAGCAGTTACGACAAGTAGCGTCGAGCAACCACTTGCCAACGACCCATCCATTAGGCTCTAACGCTACGGAACGAAGCCCTGACGGTAGGCGTCACGTGATCGTTACCTCACTCGTCAGACCTTCAACGCCCCAAAGACCCCTCGAAAGAGTCAAGAACATCAAGCCTAGCACTTCACTTCATCAAGCTTGATAAGTCGATTCTGGTAAAAAAGCCAAAACCCCAAGGCTGTGATGGCACTCACCACTGGTAGGAGGCCTAACCCCTCACACACGTCGAGTCCCCCCCGGACTTAGAGTCAGCAAAAAGTGATCCAAAGCATTGACAGCGGGGGAACAGAAAAAACGTCTAGGAGTGGAGTAGGAGAGAGCTAGACCGAGACCATAATGGTGGTTAAGCCCGTGAATAGGGCGTAGGGATCGGACGGAGAAACCCTAACTACATGAGGTAAAAACCCTACTTGTGAGAGAAACCCTCCTAACTCTGCCTATAAACCTGATCTACAAATCTGCGATATTTTAGACTATATCACAATTCAAAACAGCATGGACCAATATACATATAAACTCATTTCTAATCTTCATCTATCTCTCTTCTTTTTTT
>SNQN01000796.1:37288-51178 GCA_008642245.1 Bassia scoparia | reverse complement strand
AGGGGAGGGAGATGTCAATTTTCCCTCCTCCTTCAATAAAGAGAATCCCTTCAAAATTGGAGAGATTTAGAGAGAAAATGTAGCTCATTATTTCTTCTACTTTTCCTTCCTCCTATTTCCTTCACCTTTCTTTCCCTTCTAATTTGCTATCCAAACACAGCCTTAATAAATTGTTTGCCACTAATATGCTTAGACATGCATGCTAAGAGTAATGAGATGTTATGATTGATTTATCTCGATCTAATTACMAGCTAATTATAAACTCGTCTATAATTTAATTATGTGTAAACAAGCTACGAGTAGCTTAGCTTAGCTTAGCATAGCCAAGACATGCATTTTTGACATATAGGGACCGAGGAGGAGAGTAGCTAGGAGACATACTTTATACTAGCTAAAATCATACTTCTTCTGTTCTCAATACTTGCATCCTTTTGTATATAGGCACTATTCACTAGTGTTTTTTGAATCAAATTTGTGACTTATATGTAAAAAAATTATAATAATGTGTGATCTTGTTAGATTCGTCGTAATGTGTAGATTATTAATACAAAGTATTTAATTTGTATATTTAATTTTCTTATGTATAACTAAAGATATTATATTTGTAAGTGTTGTGCATCGGATAGGAAAACATGAAACTTTAGAGGATGCAAGTATTTTAGAGAACAAAGGAAGTATATGATTAAAGCCGGTGAAGATGCTCCATAATATGACCCATACTAGGTATAAATTAGGCTTCCCATAATGTGTATGGGTCAATATGTCGTATAATATGACCCATACTAGGTATAAATTACCATTATGTATCACTTCCAATAATTTATACTAAAAAAAAGAGTTGGAGCATCTATTTATCACTTTACACTAAAACAAAATTTAGATTGAAGTGTCACATGATACACTCTTATTCAAAAAAAATTCACTCTTTTTTTTTTGAAAGGAAATTAAATTACCATTGGTTAATTGTTCGTTAGTTATGTTTTGTCACAAAATCAAGTATGGTACGATGTTAGAGTCAAATAATTGAGTATGAGTTAGTCAAGTTCAATTTATTTAGCGCTAAAACACTCAGCAAGGTCACTTTTAGGAACATAACACAAGTTCAAGGTCGTTTTTGGTATTTACAAATGAAGGTCATGGTTGGAAAAATCCAAAAAAATAAAGGAAATTTCCAATGGTACACACGAATTTTTGCAAAATCCCAATGGTAGACATGAGAATTTTAAAATTTCACATATAGACATGAGTTTAAGGTATATGTATGAAACTCAACCAAAATCCACCACGACCACGCTCAAACTTCCTCCCCAGTTGGTGGGGTGGCTGGGGATGYACGGTTGAGTGGTTGTGGTGGCRGGAGAGGTACGATTGAGTGGTTGTGGTGGGMGTGGCGATTTGTGGAAGTGGTTTTGGTGGGTGTGGRGATTTGAGACAYTGYTAAGGTGGTTGTCGCTAGGGAGGCGTAGAGGGAGGTGGTTGTGGCTGGGGAGGCATAGAGGGAGGTGATTGTGGCTGGGAAGGGCCATTTAAGGGCGGTCGGGGTGGTTTTGGTTGAGTTTCACATATATACACTAAACTCATGTCTATATATGGGATTTTAAAACTCTCATGTCTACCACTGGGATTTCGCAAAAATTCGTGAATACCATTGGAAATTTAAATAGGTAGTCACCGATGAAAGGAAAATTTCCTAATACACAAATTTTGAATAGAAACCAAGAAAAATTAAGGCTACACAATCCACTTTTTCTACCTCTACACTTCACCTTCTATAACATACATGTGTGAATAATTATGCAACTTACGGACATAGACTAAACGGAGAGTCCTAACATTATATATATACTAGCATTATACCCACGCGATGCGTGCAATCATTTTAAAAATTAATAACGCATTTGCAGTTGATATTTCGAACTTCTTAATTTGTTTAAATGTGCAATTGAAATATAGTTTTTCTAAATAATTTATTAAGTTCATTGCTCAGCAAAAAATAAAATTTCATTAAAGCCCAAAACAGCATTACACCCTAAACAACCTAAGTTTTCAAGACATCCCAACTAGGTTGGCTCCCCTTGAAGAAACAAAGGCTAAAAACAACTAGATACAATCATCAGTGACTAATAAAACACAGTTGATCAAACCAATCAGCATCTTTTCTAGAGAGTTTAGAAGGGAGAACCTCCTTAACTCTTTTTGACGAGAAAACTAAAAATGTTTCATTCATGATAAAGTCGGACGACACTTACAATTCGACATAAGCGAAAAAACTATAACAGACATCCATATAACCTATGAACATTTTGCATTAATACAACAGATTTAAATAATATTCGCCTTAATAAATTCCCCGCATCCGCAGCAATACTAATCTGTGAGTTTGCACAAGTTCGGCATAACATCCGTTGTTGCGTAGTTACGTCGGCCTGTATACGTCTATAGTCTCCTCGATAATGCCAAATAGAATGAAACCACACGCACCAATGTTCGTAAGATATCGATCAGCGAAACCCTAAAATTTTGAACCAATCTCCCTCGAAGAGCTGAGACAATAACCAATAGCATAACTTGTGTACTAGTCGGCACCTGAAAGTCGCCAAACAATGGATATAGACTCGACCAAGGTCTCCTCCTGCGAACAGAAAGAGCAAAAGGAAAATATCCGAAAAACCTAGAATTGTGATCAAATAGAAACCTAATCCCAMAGGACATCTTTATTGAAAATAATAAATTAAAACCTAAATTAATAAGGCTTGCTTTAGACGATAAGAAGCAACACATATTGACGGTAGCGGCGAAACCCTTGCCACGACCCTCCAAGGGGCAGACGTACGGAACAAGGCCCTGAGGTAGGGGGGTCGTGATCGTTACCTCTCACTCGCGACTTCAACGCAAAGTACCCTCGAAAAGGAAGAACATCGAAGGCCGACACTATCATCAAGCTTTGCATAATCGATCGGTAAAAAGCAAACCCCAAAGGGTGGATGGGACTCACCGACGGTGAGGAGGGGCCGTAACCCCTCACCACACGGCGAGTCCCCCCGGACTCGAGAGCAAAAGAGGTGTCCAAAGGAGGATTGACAGCGGGGGAAACAGGAAAAAACGAAAGGGGGAGAGGAGGAGAGGCTAGACGAGACCAAAAGGGTGGAGCAAGGGCGAGGGATCGACGGAAAACCCTACTATGAGGGGATAAAAACCCTACTGTGAGGGGAGAGAACCTCCTTAACTCTGCCTATAACTGACTCACAAATCTGATTATAGACTATATCACAATTCAAAACAGCATTGGACCAATACAAACTATTTCTAGATTTTCATATCAGATAAACAGTAACATTAAGCACTGCATAACAAAAARGCTTCTAAAAATAAGACATTCTACTCCTCTGCATTCTCCTCAGACTCTGCAAGTAAGTACCACTATAACAACTAGGGAGCCAGCTTCGAACTTTATCCCAAATCGGCCTTAGATGACAGCAACCAAAGAACAAATGATGCAACGTTTCCTTCTCAAATTAACAAAACAGACAAGCACCATCATTTATAACACCAATATGCATCAGTCTAGTTCTAGTTTTGAGCTTATCCCTCATTACCAAGCAAGTTATGATCTTATGCTTGGGAATAGTTAACCTATTCCAAACTAATGAACTCCAAGGTACTTGCACTTGCTGAATCTCTAGTTTTTGTTACAGTGTAGAGACAGAAAAGGTTGACATACTCATAATATTAATTTGCAAGCATTTATGAACCAAAAAAATCTTTAGCCATACAAATTTTCCTCCAAGTCCAGCTACAATCTTTAAGTTCATGATTAACTGTAGTTATTGATTAAAATTTTGAATTGTAATRGTTAATTATTTTCAATTTATGATTAATTGATTTATAGTGATTGATTGATATAATTAATTGTCTTATTAACTTAATTGTACTGTATTGATTAGAATTGAATGGATTTTTTAAGGAATGTTTTGGTTATTTTTTGCATGTAAGAGGGTAATGTAGTAATTTTGGAGGGGACATCATTGCTTTCCCCTTCACTTATATAATAGAGATATATACACACACACACAATTGTATAATTACAAGAACACTCTTAGGCATATTACTCGCTCTATTACAACCCCTTAATTTGTGCAGGGGGAGGAAACCAAGTTGACCAGATCACAACGCTTTAGTAAAAATATCTACAAATTGAAGTTGAGTTGACCGGAACATACCGACCGATAAGTTCTCCATGAGCAARATGTTCCCAAATAAAATGAAAATCAATATTAATATATTACTATGTTTGTTGTGATCATGTTGCACTAGATTAACAGAAGACAATGCAAATAAATCACAAACCTTATCACAATGAAGTTTGACAAATTTTCGAAATGTCAACCCTAGTTTAGCCAAGAAGAACGAAGATGAAGAGTACCGACTATCTATGGATCATGAAAAGTTTCGAGTTTCGAAAACGGAGAAACGCCAATTCCAAAAAAATAAGGAAACGGGGAAACGTTTACAATAATTAAAAAATTAAAGATTTTATCAAGAAAAAAATGTTAACTTAGGTTAAAAATAAGCAAAGTTGGTTGAAATGTCCTATAAATGAAAAATATAACTTAAATTTCATTGAAAAGCAATTGAGAAATGAAAGACAAATAATGTTTTAGTTGCACGAAAAATGTAAAAGGTGGAAACGAAGTTTCCTAGAGGTTTCCGAGTTTTTGAAACGCCGAAACGTCGGGTCTTAGAGGTTTCCGTGCTTCATAGCCGATAATAGTATAGACAACTTGGTCGATATTCAGCTTAAGTGGGAGATTTTAATTTGTTTTAGAGTGACAGTAAGGGAAGCAAAATAGGCTGCTCTTTAATTACTCTCACCTAATTGTGACAATAATTTTCTTCCTTACAGTCGAAGAAGACGGAATACGGAAGAAGTATACTCGTACCCCTGCAAGTAAAAAAAATAACTTAAAAGTAACATATAAATATTCCTAAAATAATTTCAATCAACTCTAATCAATACGTATAACAATTAAGTCATTATATTAATTTACCTACAGGCTACAATCAACAAGATCGTCAACGTGTTACACCTCGTGAGCGAACCTCCTTTTCTCTCTTCTATCTCCTATCCTCTAGGGTTTTAGGTTTTAGTCCATTTAGGCTAACCCTTTTTTCTTAATTTAATTTGTTTTTCTACTTTGTTTTCTTTTGTTTTGTTTAGTCTCATCTTTGTTTGTCAAATAATTTTTCCCTAGTGGTGGAATTTAGGTCTTTTTGGTTTTTTCCCCCTTTTGTGGGATTAGGTTATTTGTTATTGTTCTAATCCCAGATTTTAATCTATGGATTTTGATTTCACGGATATTGTGTTCTGGATTTCATTGGTAGTGAACATCCAACTGCTTCAATTTAATTTTGGGGAAATTAAAGTTAGTTGTCTTTGCAGGTATTGTTATCCAAGTAATTTTACATCTATTGTTATGTCGAATTCGCGCGAACTCACAGTAGGTATTGCTTTAGATGAAGATTGTCTTTCAGGCTTTTGTTGATCAAGATTTGGATCAATCGTATGATGTATTTCATTTCTTGGATTCATATATTTGTATTTGTCAATTAATTTCTTTGAAATTTGATTGTAAGTGTCGTTTGGCTTTTCTATATTAATGAAATCTTTTAGTTTTCTCGTCAAAAACAAATGTCAACCAATCACAATAAGACAAGCTTTTGAAACGAAAATTTATTGTCAACAATAAAATTCAAAAATCCAATCAATAATTACAATAAAAAAAATTGACTCGCCAAAGAGAAAATTCGAGAATTTCAAGAAAAAATATATAATCAGAATTCATCTTCAATCATAAACAAAAGCAATCACTTTAAGGATCTAGATCCTCTATCCATTTTTTTCCAATTCCATGTCCTATTAAATTTGATTGGTCTAACTCTTTTAAATACTGATAAATATTCTTTATTTAATTTTGAATAACAAATAAAGTTAAATCAATTTTACATTAATTTTAAAGATTATGGACCAATGTGAGAACAATGAGACATGGAATGATTTAAAAAAGTGGGACAGAGGATTTAGACCGGCTAGTCCAGATGCGTTTTGTTAGTAAATACAATCACATTTCATCTTCATCAAATTTAATGTTGTGTTGTTGCACGCATAGCGTGCTGTGCATTAAAGAGCTAAAATTTTAAATTAGGGGTGATTATGAGATTTGATAACTTGTAATAAGCTATTCGAGCTCGATTCGATTAATGCTCGAACAAAACTTGATTTGAGTGGGCTCGACTCGAGATGTTTACGAGCTGAGTTGATCAACATATAACTTGACTAGAAAATTGTGAGAAGCTCGAAAAACCCAATATAAAATATTACTCCGTACTTTCTATTAAGGGTAAAATGACCATATGATACATATGTTACCCTAAACGTTCTACATATAGGAAAAATTYATTTTAACAGTCCCAACTAATTGTAATCTTCCATAAACAATCTATCTCAACTATTGATTATTCCATAACAGTCCCAACTTTAAGTGAATTTTTTTAAAAACAATTGCAACTATTGATTAAGAAAACATGTCAAAGTTGGTATCATTTTTGTAAAAATTCACTCAAAGTTGGGACTGTTATGGGATAATCAATAGTTGGGACTGTTTATGGAAGATCACAATTAGTTGGGATTGTTAACATCAATTTTTCTCTACATATAAGCAACTAGCCACTTTGTGCACGCGATGTGTGCTTATAGATGTACAATTTGATGAAAAAGTAAGAAGAGCATTGCAAATCGTCATAAGAAATTAATAATATTAACTAAGTGCATATTTGAAATAACAAAATACAATACTCCACAATTCACATCCAATTATTTTGCCAAAAATGAAATAACGGAAAACAACACCTGATGAAATAATTTGAGAAAGCGTTGTGTTATTTGAAAAGTTGAAGCAACGAAGAAGATAAATTTCTTTTTCTCCCTTTGTGTGTGTTTTTTTTCCTAGATTTTGTTTGTAAATTTTTCATTATGAAAAATCATATTGAATTGATTTGAGTAGTGTTGATTAGTTTAGGAAACATTCCTTTGTTAATTTTCTAATTTGCATTAATTATGTATTAATTTGTTCATAATTGATTATGTTTTTTTGGCATTTTTTTTTGAATTTATTATTTTTTTGACAATTTTAAAAAATTTATATAATAAATGGTTGTGTTGACTTGGTGTATTTTTCAACAAATTGAGGGGCTTTTTGTAATTTTCGAGGGGACACCATTGCTCCCATTGGCTTATATAATAGAGATATATATTTCACGAGTTCGTCTACATTTACTTTGTCAAAAGCTCGACTCGACTTGGTGGCTAGAACTCGATTTGAACTAGAACTCGATCTAATTTAATATCGACTCAAATTCTTAACGAGTTGGGTTGGCATACATAAACTCAAACTCAACATGCAATTTAGATCCTACAATCACCTCTGGGCTGTGTATTCTAATGAAAGAATCCACGCCGTTCTGACATCTGAGTAATGTTGTTTCAGTCCATGCCACAGCTTTCATGAACAATAATATATAGCGGGTATCATGTTTTCTTGTCCTCTCATGTCTTGAATAAGCCATTTTCATTTTCAAACAATTCATTTTCTATACAATCAAATTCCCCAAATTTCTGCCAAGCAATCAAAAGTTCCCTAATTTCATGGTTGTTTTGCTTGTCGACTGATTCATAGTGAGGAAGAAGGAGAAAAGGTCTGCTCTTTTTCCTTTTTTTTTTTCTTTTTTTTAAAAAGAAAAATTAATTACAAGTCCAAGAAATGAAATTTTGCCCAATTACAAAAYGCTGCAATCTTTTGTGCAAAATTAGAGCATACCCTTGTTCCAAATTACTTACCTATAATGGAGAAAGAGAAGATTACACCAGCAATTATCAATGTTCAAACCCCACTTCTTCAACCCAATGGGACCCACAAACCAATTCATGATTTTGAGGAGAAGAATGATAATGATAATGATGCTAATACTACTAATAATAATCATGATTCYAATGGCATTAAGCAGCAAAAGGTGCTGCAAGAGGAGCAAAGTCAACAACAGATTACTAGTGTTGTTGTTGCTGATGATGCTGTTGTTGAACAGGATGATACCCAACTTGATAAAATCCTTCAAGGGTTGGAATTTTATCTCAGAATTCTGGGATTTGATCAAACAACTCTCTTGAAGTTTGTTCTTTCTTGGGTTGTGTTCTTTGTTGTGGGTGTTGCAGTTCCTGTGTTGATAATTGAGCTTAGTCATTGCTTAGATTGTGAAGATTACCAAGTGAAAGATTTTGAGTATGAAATTCTTACCTCACATCTTCTTCTTAGTGGTGTTTCTTTGATTTGTGTYGCTTTCAATATRAATAAAAGGGGCTTTCGAAGATTCTTGTTTGTTGATCGTCAAAGTGGGTATACCTRTCGATTCAAGGACCAATACATCAAAAAGATTAGGGTAAGTCAATCATTCATTCATTTTCCCAAATTACTTTGCAATTTGTTTCGTGTTTCTTTCAATTTGAGGCTGTGTATAACTTGTTCAGATATGATAATTGTTAGTCTGTTGGTTGATAAGATGTTCATATTGGAATTGTATTATGCACAATTTGCATGTCATAGGTGTGTTTATTTGTTGCATTAAGGTTGTTTGCTGATGAAAAAATTCATAATTTTGATTTGTATTGATGAGTATTATGAGGCTATCCAAAGTGGTTAAAGATTGTCAGTTGCAGAATTTTAGGGTACTAATGGCCTAATGGGGTTGCTAGAATGCTAGTGTCAAACATCTAATTGTGCTCTAGGAACTTGATCAAAAGAGATATCGGCGGTGCAGGCCCGACCTCCCTACACAAACAAAAACAAAAGAGCAATCTTTTTAAGTGCTCTGAAATCTGATGGTGGTTTTTGGTGACATTCTTCATATTGCCCAAACAGTATAAAGTCTTACTTACCCATGCCTTGGTTCGGTTGAGCGAACCAGGCTTCAGACAATAGTCAATTTGCATTCCTTTTGGTACATTTGTAGTTAAGTCAGATGCAATTTTGGAGTTGGAGAATGAAAATCCTTGCCGTTCCTTCTTAAACACAAGTATCAGGACTCGAAATATCAAGAGTAACTTCCCAATTTTTCTACGTCTATAATTTTATTTTAAAACATATTGTTAAGCAATTGTTGATAAGAGTAACTTCCCAATTTTTCTACGTCTATAATTTTATTTTAAAACATATTGTTAAGCAATTGTTGATAGTCTTACTCTTACCCTAATGAAATTCCCACTACTCATTAGTTTWGTTGTAGTTTTGTACTATTATGCAAATATTAGACTTGGTATCATCAATACACTGCCTATCACTGGACTTGTTTGGTACTGGTTGCTTCTGCAATCCCGAAGCCTTATTTCTTCTCTCCTTTTGAAAAATATTTCAAAGTAGTTGCATCCAATAGGGAATGCACAAAATATTAAGGAGAGGAGAGAGATAGTGAGAAAGAAAGCATGGGGAACGCCCCTAWCACCTTTCCCCTCCTAAAGTCGAAAACAGAAAGATTAGCTTGTAGGATAGTGGTAGAAAGAATATATTGTCCAAAACAGAAACTATGCAAGGTATTTGAAACTTCCAAAATTGGAAATTGATGCAAGTACTAAAGAACAGGGGAGGTATTATAGAACACTTGTATGCTAGGCAACCAATCAGTTAATCAATCAAAGCCTTAATCCCATTTCCATTTAGTGGGGTCGGCTATCTGAATCTAAAAGATCTATCCCCTCCATCTCCTAGAATCAAAAACCTTAGTCTCATGCAAATCCATTTGCTTCATATCCTTCCTAATTCCTTCCAACCAAGTCATTTTCGAGCTCTGTCTACCTTGTTTGAGCTCTCCATGATCCCATTTTTTTCACCCTTCGTGCCGCCACGTCCTAAGTCCACACCAACGCATTCGATTTACCCTTAGTTGGTCTATATTGCTCCCAACACCACCTTAATAACTTAATATCCTTAGAGAATTCTCGCACATCCATCTTAAGAGATGCATCTCCATTATGTCCACCTTTTTAGTTTGCTCTTCCTTACAAGCCCAAAWTGCTTGGTACCTGCAYTCTATAAAAAAATAATGAAGCCCAAAAGGTTGTGCTTGTTTACGCACTGGATTTCTTTTGCTACAATTACTGTGTTATTTCGTTCTGTATTTATGTCTCCTGCTGGTTAATATCGTGTCCTGTCCTGGTCTAGGGGACTCTAAGAAAAGCATTCACTTTTCTTGTGGTGGCTAATTGACTTCTTGTAGTTTCATAATCTTTGCTTAGTTGACTCCACTTATGTTACAGTCTTACAGATATTGCTCTGATCATGTCTTTTTTTTTAAATAAAATAAAATATGCCCTCATAAGAGCTTGTCATAATTATTCCTCAGAATTTCCGCCGTCTGCTGTTAAGGTCACTGCTTCCATGTTGCATCTTGAAGGCAATTCATGAGATCATGCGCATGATATTTGTGCAAAACCAATCGTGGTGGATRGCTCTTTTAAACGCATCAGCATTAATACTATCATGGACATACCTAAGTGTAATTTCATTAATGGCATGCATGCTCTTTCATTTAGCCTGCAATCTGCAAGTTATCCATTTTAATGATTATGCTCTAGTCTTGGATAAAGAATCCAGCATTTCAAATTTAATGGATGAGCACATGCGACTGAGGGAGTGTCTCTCAAAAATCAGCCACAGATTCCGTATTTATCTTATCTTGGTGTTCCTCCTTGTTACGGCAAGCCTATGTATGACTCTGGTACAGATCACTGGTGTTAATGGAAGAGTAACTTTCCTCAATGGTGGAAATTTTGCAGTAAGTTAAACTGTATTCTCACRTTGAGTGCTTCCGTCTTTCCTTATTATTTTTCCTTTTGTATTATGAGAAAATGAACCTCCCTTAGTTTATATTTAGTTGTTCCACTTCACCTTTTTCACAATTGTCAAGACACTACRTTCATTCAAAATAACTCTAATTGTAAAAATTATAAAAGTTATATATTTAAAAGTACAAAACAAAATGAATCTAACAAGATCCCACATARCTTTTTCCTTATATCAATAGAAGAATGTTCATAGTACCACCGATTGTACAGMACAACCTCTTTCATTTTTACATATTATATATTTCATACTTGGTGGATGATCATGGAAAATTGTGTGTGGTTGTACCGTACAACCGCTTGTACTATAATATGTGCCTATCAATAGCTATTGGTGTTCAAAGTTATGTCGATGAGTAGTGTCAAAGTTAAACTGGAACATCAAATAAAAAACGGATGGAGTACAAGTAATATAACTACTGGTGTGGTGATATTGATGTGGAAACACCCTGTATATCACCATGTACTTGGTTCACTTAATTAATAGCATTTACTAAATTAATAGCTTTCACTAAATTAATAGCATATGTAAGTTGGCCAAGCTCCAATAATTTACACAGATGATCTATGGCCTACAGTATAATTATGCAATTATTATGTGATAAGCAATTACAAACTGAATTTCTATTTAGGTGAAAGATTAGTTATTGTTAATATTTTGGATTTAGGTTGAAATGTTTCCGTTTACCATTGATGTTTTGTTAAGTACATGCTTGTTATTTTTTTTCCCTTTTCGGAAACAGCTTTATTGTACTGTTTCAATGTAAAACTGCATTCCCCTCGACTTCGAAAGCTGGTTAAGTGCCAAAAACACATTGCTGTTCGAAACAGATCTTCATTGTCATTAGCTTAACCGGATCCTTGAAAATTGCTCTAGCTTTTTCATAACCTTCTTTTCCATGTTTCTAAGTATTGTTTTCATTCTCATCCTAACTGATTTAGGTAACATCAATCGTTCAAGTTGTTGAGACATTGCTTTGCTTGCATGCTGGCACAAAAATTTCCTCTAGAGCACAGGGCATTGGTGCAGTGGCATGTAGATGGCATGCATTGGCAACTTGCAATTCCCTTGAGGCGGGTAGACGTTCAGTTTCGTTGAGCTCATTATCTTCAAATTATTCTGACAAAGATCTGGCTTTGCTGAATGAATCTRCAACGCCTTGCCATTCACAAAWTGCTTCAGTATCTTCATATAACAAGAGGCAATCTTTTGGTATGTCTAGTCCATATTTATTACTTTTAAGAAATTGTGTTATCTTATTTTGTCGTCTTTTCAATATATGATCACTATGCCATTCTGGCAAAGATAAGGTACTAGCATGCTTATAGTGGTAGATTTTTAAGAAATCCAATGAGACTAATGGACATGTCCTACCTGAGGAATGATCAAACTCACAGTCACGCAGGGGGAATTTTGTAGATATGAATAAGTTTTTGCTTATGAGATTGTTCTCGTGTGAGGATTTAAAGTCCCCACGATGTGTGAGGTTGATCATTCCTCGCCCTACCTTAATCATGGTTTGGAGCAGGGGAAATATTATTATTTTACTTCATGATTTATGATAAACCATTGCTCCATCCCTGGTTTCTTATTACTCACTCGTATGTGCACACCGAACTTTTTTTTCATTCCCAACACCTAAACTGTGTCTAGCTGTCAAACTTTGCATCTTATTTGTGATTGCTTGGATAAGGAAGTGGGTAATCAAAATTTCTAAATATTAGGAGTTTTAACTTGGAGATGCATTGAATATCTGCTGGGCCAATGCTTGAAGTTCAATAGCTGTGAATATGAACTTTTCTGACCATTGACTTATTCTGTTACAACCTATTTTGCTGCAAATCGACTAGAGACTTGATATATAATGTGTACTGGGAACAAAATTTGTTTGTCTCAACCAGTAATTGAGACCTGATAGCATGTTTGGTAGACAGCAGTAAATTGGTGGCAATAGAAAGTCTCATGAATGTGTGAACTTACTAAAAAAAAGAGCAAAGTACGTATAGAGGTGGAAATGTTTGGTATCAGAAATTATCAAGATTAGAGGTGGAGAACCATTACTCTGGACACTGTCGTAGGAGTTCTTGTAAGTTCAATCATAAACAAGACTTTTTTTATCATACCACCTGTGTTACCTAGCAAGAAGCAATTTTTTTTTGGTTCAGCTAAGATTAACAAATTTATGAGTAAAAAAATAAATTATTGCTTGATGCTACCTAGCAAGAAGCAATTTTTTTTTGGTTCAGTTAAGATTAACAAATTTATGAGTAAAAAAATAAATTATTGCTTGATGCTACCATTAGTTGGGGCGATATGCTCAGAAACCCATTGACCATTGTATAACTACATTTCACCTACCAAACAAGTCATAGGACCATTGTTAGGGCTTTAAAAGAAAAAAACCAAACTATGAATGTTTGAAATATGCTTACTAGATCTAGATTTCTCTGGCATTGCTGATTATAAACATTGCCAAAAAAATTTAAACTTTAGAGTTTTCTATCATACTTGACCAAACCCAAAATCACTTCCTGAGGTATAAGAATCTCTATGTTTATAGAATTCAAAGTTAAAATGAGTCCCTAACACAATGATGCAAATGAAAAGAAACAAAGGACCATGCCTAGTTGGGAAGAACTCGTTTCCCTAGTAGCTTCTTTGTTTCATATATTAACTATTTATCCATGCTCCTTTTTTTGTACTATCGAATTTCCATGTTCATGTTTTTTTATATGTTTATAAGATGCCAGTGAAAAATATAGTGAAAAATATACTCTCATACTGGTGATACATTTAACATATAGTGCTGGAATGCACAATCTCTACTATCTTATGCAAAAGCCGATTTGCGCTCCTCATACTAAGTGGCAATTTTCAGTTATGTATTTGCAGTCAAATCCTGGAGGACTTACCTTGTACGGTTGGACCGTGGATCGTTCTCTTC
>SNQN01000796.1:19091-37270 GCA_008642245.1 Bassia scoparia | reverse complement strand
AAAAAAAATCATCGCAACTTTATATTTATATCTAAATGCTCCTCATAAATTCTAAACTCTCATAATAATTATTTTTCCTTACTATTTTGTATTTGTACGTACACAATGATAATTCATTGATTATTTTTATGATGAAGATCAATAAATTACATCATTTTTATAATTATATTTAAATGAAATTTAAGATTAATTGTGCAAATAATCAACGCATGCATCGCGTGTACACGATGCTAGTCCTACCTGAGGAATGATCAAACTCACAGTCACACGGGGGGAATTTGGTAGATATGAATAAGTTTTTGCTTATGAGATTGTTCTCGTGTGAGGATTTAAATTCCCCACGATGTGTGAGGTTGATCATTCCTCGCCCTACCTCAATCATGGTTTGGACCAGGGGAAATATTATTATTTTACTTCATGATTTATGATAAACCATTGCTCCATCCCTGGTTTCTAATTACTCACTCGTATGTGCACACCGTAACTTGTTTTTTCATTCCCAACACCTAAACTGTGTCTAGCTGTCAAACTTTGCATCTTATTTGTGATTGCTTGTATAAGGAAGTGGGTAATCAAAATTTCAAAATATTAGGAGTTTTAACTTGGAGATGCATTGAATATCTGCTGGGCCAATGCTTGAAGTTCAATAGCTGTGAATATGAACTTTACTGACCATTGACTTATTCTTTTACAATTATTTTGCTGCAAATCGACTAGAGACTTGATATATATTGTACTGGGAACAAAATTTGTTTGTCTGAATAATTGAGACCTGATAGCATGTTTGGTGGACAGCATTAAATTGGTGGCAATAGAAAGTCTCATGAATGTGTGAAATTGCTAAAAAAAGAGCAAAGTACGTCTAGAGGTGGAAATGTTTGGTATCAGCAATTATCAAGATTAGAGGTGAAGAACCATTACTGTGGACACTGTCGTAGGAGTTCTTGTAAGTTCAATCATAAACAAGACATTTTTATCATACCACCTGTGGTACCTAGCAAGAAGCAATTTTTTTTTTTGGTTCAGTCAAGATTAACAAATTTATATGAGTAACAAAATAAATTATTGCTTGATGCTACCATTAGTTGGGGCGATATGCTCAGAAACCCATTGACCATTGTATAACTACATTTCACCTACCAAACAAGTCATAGGACCATTGTTAGGGCTTTAAAAGAAAAAACCAAACTATGAATGTTTGAAATATGCTTACTAGATCTAGATTTCTCTGGCATTGCTGAGTATAAACATTGCCAA
Source organism: Bassia scoparia (assembly GCA_008642245.1). Taxonomy (NCBI): domain Eukaryota; kingdom Viridiplantae; phylum Streptophyta; class Magnoliopsida; order Caryophyllales; family Amaranthaceae; genus Bassia; species Bassia scoparia. The sequence goes on along the minus strand of SNQN01000796.1, from coordinate 36,013 downwards.
AAAATTTCAAACTTTAGAGTTTTCTATCATACTTGACCAAACCCAAAATCACTTCCTGAGGTATAAGAATCTCTACGTTTATAGAATTCAACGTTAAAATGAGTCCCTAACACAATGATGCAAATGAAAAGAAACAAAGGACCATGCCTAGTTGGGAAGAACTCGTTTCCCTAGTAGCTTCTTTTTTTCATATATCAACTATTTATCCATGCTCCTTTTTTTGTACTATCGAATTTCCATGTTCATGTTTTTTTATATGTTTATAAGATGCCAGTGAAAAATATAGTGAAAATTATACTCTCATACTGGTGATACATTTAACATATAGTGCTGGACTGCACAATCTCTACTATCTTATGCAAAAGCCGATTTGCGCTCCTCATACTAAGTGGCAATTTTCAGTTATGTATTTGCAGTCAAATCCTGGAGGACTTACCTTGTACGGTTGGACCGTGGATCGTTCTCTTCTGTCTACTATATTCGCGGTTGAGCTCTCACTCGTTCTTTTTGTGCTGGGTCAGACCATCGTTTTCTCGTCGCCTTCAGAGTGAAATATGTGATTCTACAATGTTCCATCATATATTTCTGCCATCTATGTAAATGATGTCCTCTTTGTGAAATTTATATTGCTTCTCACACAAAGCTGAAAGGTATCTTCTCATACTTGAAAACACCATTTGTAAAACAAATTCTTTACAGAATCTTTCTTTTTTCTAGCTTCCTGGGATTCTCGCCGCTGTTATGTGCTGAATTTTGGTGCACATGATGGATTCAACCCAACTATTGATTAAAATGAGTGCTGCCCAATTTTGTAGATTCTTTTGTAAATTAGCTTGTTGAGTAATGAACAAACGTTAATTGGTTTCCCCAGCTGTAATTGTGTGTGTATCCTATCCTTATGTAACAGTCATTTGTACACTTGATTGAATGTGCAATGTGAATGATCAATTCATATTATCGATTCTGTCGGCGATTATATTTACCATTTGGTGGGCGATGTTAGTGAGTATGGATTCTGTCGGCGATTTATATTTGCCATTAGGTGGGCGATGTTAGCGAGCAGTGACTGAATGTTTTGATCAATTCATATTATGGAACCTCCTAAAACAGGCTCAACTCTTGAGCATTCAGTGTGCCAATTTTTCAGAGTCTAGTCAATGATGAATTGATATTTGTTCAAGAATAATATATTATTGGTATGATAAATTGGAGCAATTGGATACAAACAATTGAACTCAAAGTTGGAGAAAATTGAAATTTGTTCAAATACAAATAGTTTACACATTGCTACMAAAACATGTCCTAAATTCCAATTCTACCAAGTTAAAAAAAAACACCCTCATGACTTCATGAGAAACAATTCGTCCTTGTAATCAGGTTTTTGATTTGAACCTCTTTGTATTGATCCACTTGATTAGCAATATACCAATGTGGTTGCAAACAAGAATGAAGATCAATTCAAACATCGCGGTTCCTGGTAACATTCATGGCTCTCCGAGCCATGGCTCTCAAGTTATCTCGTGCCAAGCTAGACCCTCTATAAATCCCCATGAACTCTTCTCTCTGTAACCTCAATGCCAACGCGGCATCTTCATCTTGGTCTGGCACTCCTCTTCTACTGCTCAAACGAGCTTCTTCGWRTCGTCTTGGTTGCCTCAATCGTCTGCTCACATTCAGATTGCTATTAGTAGCATGATTGTTACTACTGATCCTTGTCTCAGGGCTCTCCTTACGCCGCTCAGCTACTCTATTATTCAAGGCTGCAGCTGCAGCTACTCTCCTCGCTTCGACTTCTTGAGGGAATATCAGTTGAATCGTGTTCCAAAGGACTGTGTTTATAGTGCAGGATCTTCCATTGCTGCAAAAACATTAATCAGATTGGTTTCATCAATATCTGACAAATTGACTTGCACTAGTAATTATCAATTTATCATTACCATTATGAGCTGCCTACATTTTGGACATCTTTTGCCACATTTATCAGCAGCAGATTTCAGGCAATTCTTGCAAAAACTACAACAACACAAATTCATGTCATATTTCTAAAAATTAAAAATTAATGCAACTTTCATCATTATATTTTGAAATTTTACCATCTAAAATTTATATAAATATACCTGTGACCACAAGGTTGTGGTGCTTGGCTCATAACAGATTTCCAAGCATTATCTGAAAATCAAAAGCAACCCATTTTTTTAAAAATAACCAAAAACTCGCAAACAACAACAACACAAAAAAATAAATCAAAATCCCATATTTCAGAAGAATAATGCAAACTTACAGCACATGAAAGTTCATCTCTAAGACGGTCCATGCAAGCAAATGCAGCAGAACTTGAGCAATATTCAGATTTCTCCTGCACTTTTTCTTTCTCATTGTCTTTTCTTCAACTTCTTTGTAATCACTTTTACCCTTTCTGCATCTTCCATAACAGAAATCCACAACAATGTCAGTAAAATTGAAACTAAATCCCCAATTTTGCATCATCCAATTTCCACCAATTAATTTTTTTAAAAGAAATTCACATAAATCCCAGAAAGTAATAAGAAAAAAATGTCCTAAAATCTGAAAAGAAGTTACCTTTGTGTTTGGTTGCAGTGAATGATTCATCATCATCAAGATTGAGAACCGGAATCGGAACCGAACCGGGCGGGCCTTCGCCTTTTTCTTCTAGAACTGTTGTTGTTGAGGGGGATTTGTGAGAAAATCAGATCTTTTTATCAATCTTTCAGGAGTGTCTTCAACAATAAGAGAAGCAAGCAAAAGGATTCTTCATCCCAACCTGCCATTTCTGCTACTGCTTTGAATTTGGCTCAACATGCTATTATGATTGTTATTGGTTTTTCCTGATATTTTGTTGTTGTTTGGGGTTTGTTTTGGATCTTGTGACGCCATTAATGGTTTAATGGGTGTTGGGTTGAGTTTCAGGGGAAATTCGGGAGATGAGAGAGAAACAGATGAAGGTGAATTTCAAATGTCAGAGACGTTTAGGGGAAGCTTATTTTTGCAACGGTCTGATTTTTTTGGAGGTCTAAAATGGCTATTTTATTTTATTTATATTTTTCAAATTAGACACAAGGGCGGGTATATTAGTTAAAATCTTGTAATTTTACGATCTTAATTGATGAAACGATTTAAATCGCAATTAGAATTTTAATTAGTTAAAATCTTAAAATCTCATTAGAATCTTAAAATTATCATTAAAATCTTACGATTTTTACGCTTCTAATCTATTCTAACAAAACTTCAAAATTCTATTAAATAAGGGAAATTCTATATGGTAGCATCGTACTTTGATTTTTTCTACGCCGTGGCAACTAAAATTTTCTTACTCTATATCGTGACCTCAAGGTTTTGTAAATTACACACAGTGGCGTCGAGGTTTTAATTTTACATATGGTGGCAACCCAAGTTCTTAAACCACCTAACCACTTACCACATCACCTAACCATCTAACCATTTATCACTGTTAACCCACCTCACCAACAACCACCATCACATTGTGCAACCCCCAACAACCCACCGCAGACAGCCCCACGTACGTCACCACGCAACACCTGCCCACGCAAGCCCACCACCGCAGCAACAACCTACGTCACCTTACCTCCTAACAACAGCAACTGCCCCTCACCACCGCACCGCAACAACCCCTCACCACCGCCTCCTTTGTTTTGGCCGAGCAACCCACGCACACAGCAACAACAACATTCAATTCGTGTTTTCTGGGTTATTAATTAGGGTTTTTTTGAAATTTTCTGTTATCAATTCACTTTCTTAATTAGGGTTTATTTGAAATTTTCCCAATTCAATTTATTAAATTAGGGATTTTCAAATAATTACAGTGAGAACGGTTGTTGCGGTGGCGGAGGGTAGTGTGGTGTGATTCTATTGAGGATGAGTTGCGTGGTGCGATCATGTTGAGGATGGGTTTTGCATGATGGCAGTGCTGCGTGGTGGTTGGGTGAGGGCGATGTTGAGTACGGTGGGGCTGGTGAGGGTGGTGGTTGAATACGGTGGGGCTGGCTGGGTGAGGAGCAACGGTTGAGCTGGTTGGGTGAGGTAAGGGAGGAAAGAGAGAGGTGGTGGTTTGGTGGTTTGGTGGTTTGGGGAAGTGGGTTAGGTGCTTAGGAATAGTTTAAATTTGGGTCATGTCATCGTATGTAAAATTAAAACCTCGAGGTCACGGTARAGAATAAGAAAAATTTAGTTGTCACCGCGTAGAAAAAACTAAATCACGATGCTACCACGTAACACCCCTATAATTCTCCCTTTTTACAAAGAAATGTTTATTTGAAAGTACGGAGAACTATTGACATGTTACCGCCACGTGTGAAAACGTTTCGGTTTATTCAGAATATTGCAGCGGAAAATGACTAAGCCAAATAGTAAAACTTTTAAGGAAAACATCAAAATTATTTTAAACGTACAAACTTGGAACCAGCTTTGGCCTTTATTCAAAACCGAGATAATTTTTTGGCAAACTAACGAAACTTGAAACCCATTTAATCCAATTAAAAATACTAAATTTTCAGATGGAACATTAAACAATAGTTCAAAGAATAATAACACTCGAACACTCTCATATAGAAATTCCCTTAAATAATGGTTATGCTTTCTTATATTGTTTCTCTCACATATTCAATACTCTGTATGACTTTTATATAACTTACCCAATTTGCTTTCATAGTTTGGCAAAACTTTTTACCGCTAACATGAAATTAGTAGTAAATCCTTTAATATATGATTGGTGCCTTTACACTTCTTATCTTAAAAGTAACTAGTTTTCATGCACGCGGTGCGTGCGGCTTTATTTCTATTTATATTGTTTTAGTGTTCGAGAAGTTTATGCATGGATTTTTTATAAATTATTATTATTTTTCCAAAAATCTAGTCTTGATTTTTTGAAATTAAGTCTTGTTATTTTAATGAGATAAAAATAAAATCTCATCAAGTTGCACATAAATTGAAAAAAACATTGATCAATTAATATTAATTGTAGTCTCAATTTTTATTTATGTATTGAACTCGACCATTTTGTTTTACTATGTATACTCTAATATCTATATACGTGTTGCAAAATCTAAAAAATCGATGGAGAGAAAAAAAAACTAAAACATAGGTACTTGTGTAAAACTAAAACCTATTTCCTTTTCATTAGAAAATTTTATCCATATGATTTTTTTATACTTCATTTATATGAGAGTCAATTAAACATTCAATTCAATAATTTTTGTTTTACTATTACCTCATTAGTGAGAGAAACTTTTGTTTTTTTAATTTTATAATTTAGTGAAGTTGCTTTAATTTGATCCTAATTTATTTTTTTTTATGTTGATTACATGTTACATATTTGGCGATGTTTGAATTTATGTAGATTATTTGAATTGATTATGTTACTTGACAATTTATTTGATTTTTGTGTTGACACATATATAAGTGAAGGTATTTGTATTTTCCAAGGGGACACATTGCCCCTGGGCTTATATAATAGATATAATGATTCATTGTATAATAATAAATTGATCAAATACTAAATAATAATTTTGAAATGTTTTATTTTTACTTAGTTTCCGGGGACGTCCTTCTATTTTGTATACTAGTATTTTTTGCACGCGATGCGTGCGTGTATGTAGAAGAAATAATAATTAATAATTTGTATGTTTTTCCTTAACAATAGTTCAAGGGTTTTTTTTAAGTTGTTCAGTATTGTTTATATTTTTGGCTGATGATGATCATATGTTTCTCAAAAATTTAAATATAATAGTTAACATAATTAGAACAATATAATATTTAAATAGAATCAATATCGTAAAATAAAGATTTTACGAAAAAATAACAAAAAATAAACGATAACAAGATTGATCGAATTTATGATGGAAAATCTTTAGTACGGAGTACCATATTATAAAATTAAAATTCTTCATCAAACTGAAAAACTACAAAATTTGAAACTAAAAGATGGATCTAGAATAAGGTAAACACCCATTGATTATCATGAAAGTTTTTCTAACAATGAAAATGAAGTCTTTTTAATTTGTGAACCTAAGATTAGGAGAAAGAGAAGAGTGATTGAGTTAATGTAATAAGTATGAAATGAAATTTTGTATTTATACACTCATTAAGTGTAATATATTGTGGAAAAATATGTATAAATAGATGTATGACAATCAATTGATTTATTAATGAAAAAATTGATAAATTTAGATATCAATTAATTCAATGTATTAAGGGATGTAAGAATTGAATTAAGGAATTGATTGTTTGAATCAATCAGAAGTTAACTAAGAAAATTGATCAAATATAGTTTTGACCATATCTCTATTTATTAAGCCAGGGGGGAGCAATGGTGTCCCCTTGGAAAATACAAAAATACCTTCACTTATTTGTAGTCAACAAATTCAATAAATTGTCAATGTAACATAACCAATTTCACAATTAATCTTATATATAATTCAAATAAATGCCAATATGTAACATGTAATCAACATAAAACGAAATAAATTAGGATCAAATTAAGCATACTTACTCAAATTATAAAATTTAAAAAAGAAAGTTTCTCATCACTAATGATATATAAGTAAAAAAAATTATTGATTGAATGTTTAAATTGACGATCATATAAATGAAGTGAAAAAAAATTACGATGGATAAATTTTCTAATAATAAGGGATACATGTTAAATGACTACGGATAACAGGAAATAGATTTTGTTTTACACCAAGTATCTATTTTTAGTGTTTTTTCTCTCCATCGTTTTTTAGTATTTTGCACACGTATATAATATTTAGATATTAATCATAAGTAAAACAAATGTTGAGTTTCAATACATAAATAAAATGAGATACAATTATAGTAATTGACCAATGTTTTTCCAATTTATGTCAACTTGATGATGATTTTATTTTTATCTCATAAAATAAACAGACTTAATTTCAAAAAATCAAGACTAGCATTTTGGAAAAAACAATAATAAATTATAAAAAATCACATGCAAATTTCTCGAACACTAAAACAATATAGATAAAAATAAAGTCGCACGCATCGCGTGCATAAAAACTAGTCTTTATTATGTAAGCCTTGGGGAGCAATGATGTCCTCCCTTGGAAATTAAAAAGTCCCTCAATTGTTGAAAATCACAAGTCAACACAATCATTCATTATATAATTTTTAAAAATGCCAAAAAAACATAATCAATTCCAAAACTCTACAGCATAAATTAAAAAATGTCAAAAAAAAAACATAACAATTTGAACAAATTAATACATAATTAAATGCAAATTAGAATATTAACAAAGAATGTTTTGCATAAACTAATCAAACTTCTCAAATCAATTCAATATAATTTTTCAACAACGAAAATTTACAAACAAAATCTAGGAAAAAAAAAAACACACACAAAGGGGAAAAAGAAATTTATTTGCTTCTCAAATTTCATCGGGTATTATTTTCTGTTATTTTCATTTTTGAACAAATAATTGGATGTCAACTGTGAAATATGTATTTTGTATTTTTCAAATATACAATTAGTTATATATTATGAGCGATTTGCATGTTCTTCTTACTTTTTCGTCAATTATACATCTATAAGCAGCAGCATCGCGTGCACATGCAAAGTGGTATATATTGATTAATCAATTAAGAGCTTAATTGATTGAAAATAAAGTTATAATTGTCAAATTACATTATAGAATAACTTATGGTTTGTTGTGTAAATAATCGATACATAAAAGGTATAAATGGAATTTCATGGGGACATCATTTCTCTTCACTTATGTAATAGAGATTATTGCATAACTATTGTCTAGATTCATTGTATTTTGATTGACATATAAACGACAATGATTTAATGTTAATTAACGTTGATATTTTTTAGTACTAATTGTAATTTGAAAAAAATTAATGCAAATAGTTGATTAATGATTGATAAATTAATGATTAATTCTTTTGTTAAAACTATTCAAATTTATCCTAATTTGCATGCATTAATGACTTAAAGTTTTCATTTTAAGATGTTGATTGAATTAATTTTGAATTCTAATTCATTAAGGTATAGTATTGTAACTTCATAGGGGGCAACCATAGCTCCCCTTAGCTTATATAATAGAGATGTTAATTTTATTCTTTGCTTGATGCAAATTTAACAATGTGTTAATAAATGCCGGAACATTGCAGTTGCAATTTTTATTTATTTAATTTATTTATTTATGAAAGGATCATTTTAGTTTGTAATGATATTAGCATCATTTAAACAAAAGCTTCTCTCTAATTCTATTTTTTCTTTTGCTGAGAGCCATAGAATATATCCATGCTCCCTATATCGTAGTCGAAAATTTTGAGAGCCACAACCGCAAAACGAACTAGTTTTTCCTCCGCACGACACCTAAATAACTTAGGTTTTCATTCTATTGTAATAAAGTTAATTGTATTTTAATAAATAAAAGTATTCGTCGATAAATATTTTTAAACAAACAAGATGAGATTATATATTTAGTCTTAAAATTATTTTTACTAATTTGCTGGTTTTATCTCCTTAAGTCTATTCCTTACAGATATGTGCAAAAACAACGTTGCAATTATTTGATACGGAGGAAAGTATAATATATTAATTATATAAGCAATTTAGTATTAACACTTGTAAATACCATACTATTTGTGTTATATATAATATATTATATATATTATTATAATATATATATATATATATATATATATATATATATTATAATATATATGTGAAACACATCTTAGGTAAACTAAATTAACTTTTATCTTGACCGTAAGATTTCGAGATGAACGGTCACGATTTCTTCATGTATAATATGTATTTCAATTGGGGTAACATTGAAGGTTTAGGGGTAGCGTGTACTGTCAATCAATAGTAGCTGAAAGTTGTGTACCCCTTTATTGCTTGTATGTACACTTAAAATGTAAATGTACCATTTATTTTAGTTTTCACCACGTTTTCATATAACATGTGGTTTCATGTGGTTTTCATTAGTAGTAAGCATGCATTTTTTCATATTGTATAAAGCATTGTGTTTCTACGAGAAAGAAGAAAAACGAAAAGAAAGATGATAAAAATGTCAGAAGGATCTGATTGAAAAGAGGAAAAAAATGAAAGAATGCAAAAAATTGAAAATCGTGGAAAACATTGATTTCACTCATACGTAATTTTAGTTTCATGCTTAGGAGATGTCCATTTTAGGAGGCATGCATTGAGTCCAATGAGTCAACATGAAAGCGTCGTTATTAATAGGAAGTCTTGTTTATCGCAAAATTCCAACATTGAGAACTCCCACTTGGACTGCAAGGCTTCAAAGGTTAGTTTGTGATCAAGTTGAATATTCTCTAACGAGCTTCCTTCATAAAGAGAAACTCGAAAAATGTCTCAATCATATGCACAATTGGATGCAAAAATCAAGAGATACAAATCTCACAAGCACGTTAAAAACTTGACTGCAACTGATTGAAAAATAATTACCTAAGGTTGACAATTGTGAAAATGCTTCGCTCAGAACTTTGATTAATGACTCTCATCAAAGAAGCACATGGATGGGGCCTCACTATGATTAGACAATGAAATCTCGTTTCAACAAGTTCCTAATAAGTTTTTTTCCGCCAAGATTTCCTCATTCAAGCCCACAGATGATCCACGTTCTCTCAAGGATTTTTAGGCCATTTGAGTTGATACATCTCTTATGAAAAAGTCTTTTTCCACTTTAACTGGCTCTAGTGTGCCAAAATGGTTCTTTCTCCTTGTTTGAAAAGGAAATGAAACTGGGAGGATGTTGCTTCTCGTGGTTCATGTCTCGCTACAGGATACTTCAAACACAAGCTTCTAGTCGCTGAGCTTGGAACAACATTCCTGAAAACAAAAAAGGTGTGAAAAAGGCGCGCTTCACCGCATTTCACTCTAGGTGGAAGGAAGCAGTTGCGCAATTGGATCGCACTCCACCTAAAGCCGAGATGGTTCAAACTTTCATATCAAAATTGCAACCAAAGTACATGAAGAATCTTCGCTACATAGGACTTGAAACTTTTGATAAGGGTCTACCACATTGGCATAACCATTGAGGATGACTTATTGAAAGAAAGTAGTTCAAACCTAAAGCCCAAATGGAATAATAACAAGGACAATTCCTCAAATAATGTTTCCYCACACCAAACTGCTACGGAGTTCCCTAGGAATCAAGTCTATAGACGTCCAAAACGTGAATATTTTCCATTAGGAATGACTTATGCTTAAGCATTCGACCGTCTCCAAAGCCAGGAAAGCTCTCACCAATCGGCCCAACTCCTGATCCAGAGCCAGAAAAGCAAAATCCAAGATGGGATCCCTTGAAATATTGTAAGTATCATCAAGGTAGGGGTCACACCATTGAGGAATGATATAGGCTAAAAGATGCAATCCAAGACATAGTAGAGGTTAGAAGACTCCCAATTCCTCTAGGAGCGAAGAAGCRAAATATTACATCGAATCCTCTTATAGCTCTCATGATTTCTTTCGATAWAGAAAACACATTTGATCCGACTACTCGCATTTGATTAGTGGGTCAAACAATCAAGGATATTCCACTTCTTAATGACACTTCTGTTAATGGTTGTTGATGAAGTGATGATGAAGACAATTATCTKGACAATGTCACTACTCATCTAGCCATGACAGGAGAAGATTTTGAAGAAGAATCRGATGACGAGGATATTTTCAAAGCACACACTGATGTGCAATTGCTCACTAGGAGTGGTCGTGTTCTTAATCCCACTCCACAACAAGAAGCTAATGACATTCCTATTNTCAAGGATATTCCACTTCTTAATGACACTTCTGTTAATGGTTGTTGATGAAGTGATGATGAAGACAATTATCTAGACAATGTCACTACTCATCTAGCCATGACAGGAGAAGATTTTGAAGAAGAATCCGATGACGAGGATATTTTCAAAGCACACACTGATGTGCAATTGCTCACTAGGAGCGATCGTGTTCTTAATCCCACTCCACAACAAGAAGCTAATGACATTCCTATTTACTCACCTCAAGTGGAGAATCCAATCATCAAGTAGCTCAAAAAGACTAAGGTTGAACTGAACGTGTGGCAATTAATTGTCCCTTCAAAAAGTCATCGCGAAGCGCTTCTTAAGGCTTTTACTTAACTACTGTCTCAAGTGAAACAAATCCTGAAGGGTTGGTTAACTTCATAACTAATGATGTTGTTTCACCTTACATGGTATTTTCTGATGGTGATATGCCACTTGCGGGACCCCATCACAACAAGTCCTTACACATCACCATAATTTGTAGGCAATTCAACATCCCTATGACATTGGTTAATAATGGATTTGCCAATACTGATTGTCCTTTGAGGATTGCTCAAAAGCTCGAAATTTCAATTGATGATCATCAAGTCAATACGCAAACGATTCGTGCTTATGATAATTCCTAGAGGCAAGCTCTAGGCCTCGTTTGGCTCAACATTGCTACTGGCTTAGTAGAGAAACGAATAAAATTCCATGTCATGGACGTTAGAACCTCTTTCAATCTACTACTTGGACATCCTTGGCTCCATGAGTTAGGTGTTGTGGCCTCATCCTATCATTAAAAAGTCAAGTTACTTCTCCATGGCACTCTAGTAATTATTGATGCTTCTTCCATGAAGATTCAAGCAATAGGTAAGTCTACCTTATAAATCCAACATGATGACGAAGATGAGGAACTTTGGGGATTTTTCACTTCCATGATCGAAGAATCTCCTTYTGATGCTAATCTCACTATCCATACCATACTCAAGAAGCAAGGCTACTTTCCAAGAATGYCCTTAGGATCTAACAAGGAGCATCCTCATCTTCTTTTTTATTTGCCACAAAAGAATGACAAGTTTGAACGAGGTTACTCGCCTACTACYAAGGAAATGAAAGAGCAAATATTAAAATACGCCTCTATGAAGAAAAACGAGCCAAATAATGAGCCTTCGATTCCTCRCTACGAGCTCACTCTCAATGGATATTRTGTACAAGATGAAGAGAATGTTCCAAGTTATGATTTTCCTGAARCACTTCGAACTTTTAACGACGAAGAATATCCAGGATTTGAGATTTTTCAGGATTGTGGCTTCATTGAAGATATAGTCAARGATTCTGTAAAAACGATACCACCTGTCATCGATTCTACGAGCATGGGTCTACTTTTCGGTAAGGAAAAAGAGAAAGACGAGCAGCGCTTCAGAGGTTTGAGTTATGAGTCTTTTCGATCAATCAAGCTGATTGCTCTGTTGACAACATTGATCTAAGGATGGCATAAGACCTTGGAGATTACCAGCAACGCGACGGTCGCAAATTTTCAAATTTGTTACTTAGAGAGGGTCAAAATGTTTGATGAATTCGAATAGTAGAAAATGTTAGTTCGGATTCTAGTCTTAGGATTGAGTCGGAGTATCACCACCCTAGACCGTCTTGTCATGTCTTTTTTCTTTCTCGACTCTATGTCATTAGGATTCAGATTATTTTTTCTACATTAAGCTTTCTTATAATGAATTCATTCGAAACAATAACAATTTCATTTGTTTTTTATTCTTTTTCTAAACTCCATATAGTTTGTCCTAATAATTTAGTGGAACCAAACTAACTGGAAGAGGTGGATCTCTGAATCAAATTAACTAATGGACATTGCCAAGAGGGGCCATCTTTCTGAAACACCAAAATATCAACCTTTCCCTTTTCCAAAATTCATTCAATCTTGCAACCCTCTTGTGCCATAACACTTTCACTAAGTGCTACCTTTCCTTTCCTCACCAACATCATTACCTAACCTTCGAGAATTCAAATGGTGCATAGGAAAAAACATGTAAAAAACAATCAAGTGCAAAAATGACAAGTAAAAATCGAAATCAAAATTCAGTGTTAACAAATTCAAGTTCATTTCAAAAATAAGTTCAAAATGCAAAAACAAAGAAAAAAACAAAAACCACTGCGCACACCCGGGGGCTACAATTTGGGACTTTTGAGACTTTTCGCTTTCTTTCTAACACCTTACCATAGCCTCACATCACATCCACAAAGCCTCTCACACGAGGTATTGTCAAACAATAATCATAAGAACTACGACGGTCTGATTCCAAAGATATGTAGGAAGCCTCTCCTTCGAGGTTCGACTCGATACCCATGACATTCTGAAGTCCACTCTTCTAGTTGGATGACACACTATACTCACAAAAAAACACCTAAGGTGACCCCCTATCATGTCCATGTATAAAATATAGGGACGCTCTAAAAGCTATAGTCGTCCCTTTCGTTTTATAATATGGGCACGATAGGATGTTGAAATTTTTTGCACACATTATCGCGATCCCCTTCAGAGATAATATGCGACGCCAAATTATTGTGTCCTCTTTATAACATAAATGGACACGATAGGTGAATGGTCCTATCGTGTCACCTTAAATAAATAAGGGACCATAAATCTATTTGTATCCCTTCTAAGATAATATGCGATGCGTAAAGTTATTGTGTCCCTTATAACATAATATGGGGACACGATAGGTGATATGCTATCGTGTCCTCTTAAATATAAAGGAGACATTACTAAACCTATTGTAGTCCCTTCTAAGATAATATGCGACGCGTAAGTTTATTGTGGTATTTGTGTCCCTTATAACATAATATGGGACACGATAGGTGAATGCTATCGTGTCCCTATAAATAAACAAGCGACACCATAAACTATTGTTCCCTTCTAACATAATATTTGCGACGCATAAAGTTATTGGTTCGCTTCTAAGATATATGTGCGACCGATGCTTAAGCTATTGTGGTTCCCCGTAACTAAACAATAGACGCATAACCCTATTGCATCCATTCTAAATGTATATATGAGGACGTATAAAGTTAATGTGTCGGTTCTAAGAATAATGTACGACGCGATAGAGTTCATACTATTGACATCCTCATTAACCAGGGCAAGGTACACCTAAACATAATATTAAAATGTCATAATATACTTTCATTTTTAATTTTTTTTTACCAAAAACTTATATTACTACTACAAAAATTGGCAAAATCACCATTTTTAAAAACCGATTGAATTAAGTCCCGATTTCTTATCTTCAAAAACCGGTTCTTAAATAGATGTATAAGAAACGGTTAATTAAAACCGATCTCTTAAAACAAATGTAAGAGACCGTGCATATGAAAACCGGTCTCTTATATATATTTATAATATTTTTTATATCACTATTGCTGGCCCTTAATATATACATATACATATTCTAAGCCTCATATTATCTCTCCTTATTTCATTCAACATTCAACCTCACGTATTCCTCACATCTTTCTCCCTCTCTCCTCGTGCTCGTTCCTCAGCCCTCACTTCTTTTTCCCTCGGCCTCGGTCCCCTGCTGCTCTCCCTCGTCGACCTGTACCGTTTTGCTGATTTTTGTTTCTTCGATGTTCGCTCAAGGTATTTCTGTTTTTTTCCCTTTTCAATATGTATGTTTCAATTATCTAAGGTTGTTTATGTTTTTGAGTTTTTAAAATCATTATTTTATGAGTTTTGAACAGTTTTGAGTTTTTAGACCGATTTGTATCTTTATTAATATTATTTTTAGATTTATTTTTAGATTGATGTTTTAGTTGATCTATTTTGAGTTTTATTTTGATCGATTTGTTTCATTTTAATATCAATTAGGTGAGATTTATCGGTTTCTTCTTCGTTTTCCTTTCTTTGTCAATTAATCATATATCGATTTTCGTTTTTCTTATTTTATTGGTTTATTTTCGAATTTTTGGATTTTTCACATTGTTTTTCGATTTCATTTGTTATAGATCTAGGATTTGTTTTGATTTTTTTAACCCTGGTTTGGTTATTTCGATTTTTTTGTGTGTCTTTCAACTTATGTTTTCTGGTACTCTAATTCCATGCTTGTTTTCCCGGTTCTTGTTTTCAAATTCTTTTATTGTTGTCGATTTTTTTTTTGTTTTTTCGATCTTTGATGTGGTCGTAGTAATATCATTTATCAAGATATTGTTTATCATTTATGGGTTTCATCTTTTTTTTATTTTGTTTAGTGTTTTTCGATTTGATTTTGTTGGTTTTTCCTCGATTACCAGTTTGTAAACAGAGCTAGTTATAATGGTTAGTTATAGGACTGCAACTTTGGTTGTTAAGGGTAGCGATTTAGAGCAAATTTGATAGTTAAGAGGCTACATTGAACGCATAAGGTATTCTTATGGTTTGTTTGATTTCTTGTTTGTAATGAATGATTCGTTTAGTATTAATTTGACAATTCATTGTAATAGGTATCCAATTTCTGACCTTTCATAACCATTTAATCACATTGATCTTAGTTAATTGTTTTGGTTATTATTGACCTTTTGGCTTCGTGGAGTAATCAATATACATGGTGATGCATAGAATTCGAATTGTTTCTGCCACTTGTGTCCATTTAATTGCAATTGATTTCCTTGATTGTTACGATTTTTTGTTTGTTCTATTGACTAGTGGAATCAAAATGATACATGTGACAACAGTAGAAATTCAAACCTGCTATTCTATTCCAACTCGTGTTTTCATTGAAATTTACCCTCTACATTTAATCTGCACGGATAACAGAAGAGGAAATGAAGATGGCTGGAACCCTGTAATAATGTTACATAGGTTTTTACTCCTGCAGTGATCTTTGTTTTACCACTTTGCGCACTTGTTTACTTCCTTAATTACAAACCATAAGAATACCTTATACTTTGGTTGTTAGAATGTTTTATATTTTTGTTTGAATCAATCAAAGTGATATATTCAAGATTTGAGTACTACTGTAATCAAAATCAAAATGAAATTGAATGATTAAAACAGTGGGCAGGCGAGGCACGCTGCGCAAGCGGGGCGGATTGGGTAGGTGCAACGGGGCCGAACTGGCTGGCCTGGACGGCTACGAGGTGGGTTGGGTTGTGGTTGCTGAGTTGCCTCCATTTAGGTCCTTACTCGTTAGCTGTATGCATATATTGCTCACTTTTTTTTTCTTTTCTGATTAATAAATAATTAATTCGTTAAGGATAATTTAGTTGACCGCTATGATTATAATAATTTCTAGACTATGCTCTGTCTGTACATTGGAGACGACACGCCCTGCATTCATGTGGTCTCCTCATGTTGATATGTYTGAACCATGTTTGCACAACTTATTTCTTAATTCATAAATTTGGATTATGTTTCAAATTCAAATGCTCCAAAGTCCAAACTGCTATACTACTGTTATACTTTGTTTCATTTTGATAATTTCAGGCTATAGTTTTGCTTATGATATTAATTTCCYGACTATGCTGTATGATGGGAATCGATACCCCTACAAGGTTTGAGGCTCCACATGAATCTTCATAACACCTGTTTGCACGAGCTCCTTTTGTATTATAYCAGCATTCYTTTTAGGGTGTTGATTTCCAGGGTATTCAAAGATTGTCAAACACATAGGAAGATCAGCCTGCAAGTTTAACGTTGAAACTCTGGTATTTTTTGTGTATCGATATCTAATTATCTATGGCCAGAGGGAGAGATGGCCCCATTTAAAATTTATTCATATGGTCTTGTTGTAACTTGTAACGATTAAAAGATCCTCACAAAGTGAGAGACAAGATTAGTAGATTAACTATGTAGTGATTGGTATTGTAATTGATACAATTTTTATATCCATATAAAATATTATTGTTTCCTATCCGAAATTCTATAATTGCATCGCCTATTTTGTAACATTGGACACATTAGTATATCTAGCGTGTCCCCCATTATGTAGTGTTGGACACGTTAGCCTACCTAARGTGTCCCCTCTTAGCTAACATTGGACATATTAGTCTACCTAACGTGTCCCTTCTTATGTAACATTAGACATATTAGGTACCTAACGTGTCCCTTCTTATGTAATGTTTGACACATTAAC
>SNQN01000796.1:4575-19075 GCA_008642245.1 Bassia scoparia | reverse complement strand
TTTTTATGTAACGTTAGACACGTTAGGTACCTAATGTGTCCCTTCAATTCATATGTAACGTTGGACAAGTTAGGTACCTAACGTGTCCCTTCTTATGTAACGTTGGATACATTAGGTACCTAACGTGCCCCTTCTTATGTAACGTTGGACGTGTTAGGTACCTAACGTGTTCCTTCTAATGTGAAGTTTGACATATTAACCTACCTAACGTGTCCCTTCTTATGTAACTTTGGACACGTTAGGTACCTAACGTGTCCCTTCTTATGTAACGTTGGACACGTTAGCCTACATAATGTGTCCCTCCTTATGTAACATTGGACACGTTAGGTTCCTATCGTGTCCKATCTTATGTAATGTTTGACACATTAGCCCACCTAACGTGTCCCTTCTTATTTGATGTGGGACATGTTAGGTTATCTAACGTGTCCCCTCTTATATAACCTTGGACACGTTAGCCCACCTAAGGTCATCTTAACCTAAGGCTATCGTGTCCCTTCTTAGCATTGAGCCAACACGTATACATACCTAACGCGTCCCTTGGGAAGGGACACAATAGCTGGGTACCTATTGTGTCGGTGGCTACCGTCCCCTCAAATTAGTCACGAAAGGCCATTTAGAGGGGACACGATAGGTGTTTTTTTGTAGTAGTGTGACTCCCTTAATTGTGATATTACAAATTCCTAGCATAGCACTCGACATAGACTCGAACTTGAACCGAAGCCAACCACATCAATTCCTCATTCACTCACCTCTAGTCACAAATTGTAGCCGTTTCTTTTCTCGAACAAGAATTAAGCGCTCGCCCAACCGATTTTACCGATCGAAAATTAACTAGTCGGAAATAATGACCATCACAAGGTGGAAAACTGTCGGAAAGGTGGAGATCGGTCGGTAACA
The DNA here is from genome assembly GCA_008642245.1 of Bassia scoparia. Taxonomy (NCBI): domain Eukaryota; kingdom Viridiplantae; phylum Streptophyta; class Magnoliopsida; order Caryophyllales; family Amaranthaceae; genus Bassia; species Bassia scoparia. Next base: position 18,178 of record SNQN01000796.1, on the reverse strand, counting down.
AGTTTACCGACCGACAAATCGGTAGGTAATACCGACCTATAAATCAGTACCTACCGATTTGTTGGTCGGTACATTGTTGGGGCTATTGGAATTTTCTCCGGGCATAAGAGAAGTCACCCAACTATCTTTCTCTTTCTTTTTCTTCGTTGCTACGAGGTGAAAAGTAGCTTACATGACCATTGAGTATTCTACAGACATCATTTTTCCCCGAGGATATTACTTGCCGATGCGAAATCTCTAGAGGTTAACTCTTACCGAAAGAGATTTACATACATCATTTTTCCCCGAGGCTAGTGCTTGACGATGGGAAATCGTTGGAGGTTAATGCTTATCGAAAGAGATTCACATACATCATTTCTTGCCRGAGGCTAGTGCTTGCCAAAGGGAAATCTCCAAAAGTTAGTGCTTACTGAAGGAGATTCATGAAATATCATTCGCGCCCCTAGGCTTGTGCTTGCCGGCGGYAGACATCCACATCCAGAGGTTAATGCTTACCGAAGGATATTCACAAACATCATTGGCGTCCCTAGGCTAGTGTTTGCCGAAGGGAGACATCCGGAGGTTAGTGCTTGCCGAAGGATATTTGCAAAACATCATTTGTGCCCCRAGGCTAGTGCTTGATGAAGGGAGACATCCGGAGATTAGTGCTTACCGAAGGATATTCACAAAACATCATTTGRGCCCCTAGGCTAGTGCTTGCCGAAGGGAGACATCCAGAGGTTAGTGTTTACTGAAGGATATTCACAATCATCATTTGRGCCCCTAGGCTAGAGCTTGCCGAAGGCAGGCATTCAGAGGTTATTGCTTACCAAAGGATACTCTCAAACATCATTTGCGCCCCTAGGCTAATGCTTGCCAAAGGGAGACATCTGGAGGTTAGTGCTTATRGAAGGATATTTACAAACATCATCTACGCCCCTAGGCTAGTGCTTGCCGAAGGGAGACATCTGGAGGTTAGTTCTTACCAAAGGATATACACACACACACCAAACACATCCCCGGCGTTAGTGCTTACTAAAGGGAAACCTCTAGAGGTTAATGCATACCGAAAGAGATTCATAATATAAATCCTCAACATCGCCCAAGGATCCAAGTGCTTTCGAGGAAACACAGCTGCATGGGACGTTGTAGCAGGTAAAACTAACCGTTGTTTTACAGGTACCGACGAAAAGGATAACTTAAGATCGCAGAACGTCTTGAGCTATCCTCTGTCCCGAATCAAATACTTTGATATATCGAAATAGATTTGATTTCAGAAGTCGCGACAAAATCCACAAACCATATTCATTAAACCACATCCTTTTACACAAGTTGGGGTAAAGTTGAATTTGAAAACGTATGCTGAGAGCTCAATAATTGGCGGAAAATATTTATTTTAATTATTTTCTATTTTTAAGGCATTTTTCTTAGTAAAAATGATTTTTTAGAACTATTTCTAAAGGTCTTTTTAAGATTTTTCATTTTCATCTTATTACTCTCATTTCTCTTATTTTGACAATATTTTTAAATAATTTTTCTGATTTTTCTACGATTTTCTATTATTTTTACAAGTTTGCGATATGATTTTCGAAAATAAATTCAAAAATTCGTAGATAAAGTCAGAAAATTTGGGAATTATTCGAAAGATTCTAGAAGATTAATCATGTTTGTCCACAAGTGGACAAAGGTGAATTGGATAGTAGATTAGATGGAAAAACACGTATAATAATTCGCGAATAAAAAGATAGATAAAAAAGTATTTAAGCACGGATCGCTGACGTGGCCATCCACGTCAACCCAATCGTATATACAGTTCCTTGGACTGTATATACGGTTGTATCCATATCCCTATATCCGTTTTTTTCACCTATGCTTTCCCATACACCTTTAAATACAAACTCTCGGTGCTTAAACGAAAATAAACATTAAATCAACGAATTCTCTTGTACTTAAGGAAATTTGAAACTATCAAAAGTCTCTCACAAATCACTCATCAAAATCTAAGGTTCTCAAATTCGTTTCTACTTTTGGAGTCGTTTCTTTGCGAATCAAGGTATAAATTATGAGGCTATTCAATTCAATTCTCTCTTTACTTTTTATTATTGTTTTTGATTAATATTATAATTTCGCTTTTGAATTTCAGTCATGTAAATTCATTAGTTTTCAATCGTTTTCGCTTTATTGCAATTGTTTTAATCGTAATTGTCAATTCTAACAATCTCTTGTGTTGTGATAAGCGATTCAAGTCGAAGCAAAGTATTTGATACACTAATTTTTGTTTTATCTTGTGATTGATAGCGAAGCAAGGTAATATTGATTTGAATATTTGAGTTTTCTATTATTGCATACTAACCATCATCTCTTACGTATGTTGATATTGTTTATGCATGAAATCACTTTTTTTATTGCTTAAACCAGACTTGAAATTGTTGAATCACATTAATCTCAGATTAATCATGGACAATTAAGCACCTTATGAATTTGATTGATTTGAAGTGATCATGATAATTAGGCTAGGTAGTGGTATTTGCATGATAGTAAATCACCCTTTAATAGATTTCTAAGGTTAGAGCGCTTCCTAAGGATAAAATTGCTTAGTTGTTGTGTATTTAATGAATTTGATCGAATGGAATTATAATGAGATCGAGTAGAGGCCGCTACATGGGGGCGCATTGGGTCAAAGATTCTTCCTGTACCATGTCCCCGAACCTACGAACTGATTACTTAATCAAATAGTGGGGCCATTAACTTGGCACCAATGTTTCGGGCGCCTGTGATTAACCTGTATAGGAACAGTGGTGATTCTCCACTCGACATCACTACCCCAACTCACTGACGTGCGGGATCCGTGGTTCAAGCCCACCAACGAAATCGACGTAGGACAAGGCCCAATAAGGGCACATGCCCACAGCTATTAGCGTTGAATACTCTTGCATTTCCATAACCATTAACTCCTGCCCCGTAGGTTGTTCCTGTAGGTGGAACGGTTCCCATTGATGAGGTCAAAGACAAAGGAACAGAAGAAGATCCAAGGTCACCATGGTTATAGCTTGACTCATAACCTGACCTTGGGCCTGCTTCTCTCCTTTGACTCCTAGTCCCTTCATTGGTATCTTAGAGAGGGATACTCCATAATACTATCTGAAGGCTTGAGGGAGACTAGATCCCATCAAATTGGTTGTTCTAGGATAACCTAAGGGAGGTTCTGAACAGGCTATCGCGTACTTGTCAAAAATAAACCGACAACACCAACTAATATAGCTAGGGAAGTAGGGATCGTATCCTCAGGGAAGCTAAGTGATTCTATTAGTTCTAAAAAGTTCAAACTGTACGAAAGGCCTTGGTTGGAGTTATAAATGACTAGGAGGCTAGCTACGAAAATTAAATTAAGACTTAACTCAAATTAACTAAAACCTAGGGCAATGGTTCACCATGAACGAACAAATCAATTGAGTAGTGAAAACTAACAAGTTTCAAGTATTAATCAAATTAGGGTTCACTAAMTCTCTCAAATCTAGTCTCCCTCAAAACTCCTCTAACGGCTCTCACTCTTGCCTAGATTCGTCATGCCTATTATTCTTTGGTCTTTTGTGGTATTCTTACCTCTCGACATCAAATTCAACAAATACCCAACTCACAATTAAACTTGGCCATAATTCAATTGCTAGAAATGATAAATCAATACCTCAACTTGGCCGCTGGTTTGAGGGTGATACGCCAATCCAGTACGATGATAGACTCCACATCTCTCAAGTAGTTTATCCAACCTCTTCCCATGGAAATGAGATCCCCCATCACTAATTATAGCTCTAGGAACTCCAAATCTTGGAAAGATGATTTGCTTGAACAATTTCATCACAGTAATAGAGTCGGCATTCGGTGTTACAATGGCTTTAACCCACTTGGACACATAGTCCACAGCTACCAAGATGAACCGATTTCCATGAGAGGAAAGGAATGGTTCCATGTAATCAATGCCCCACACATTAAAAGTCTCAACTTCTAGTATGGAATTTGGAGGCATCTAATGTATTTTTGATATGTTTCCAGTTCTTTGATATGAATCACAAGACAATACAAACGCTCTAGCATCCTTGAGTCTAGTAGGCCAATACAAACCAGATTGAAGCATTTGAACATAGTTTTAGAAGGTCCAGCAAGACCTCCATAAGGTGATGAGTGACAATAATGGTGCAAAACTCCATAGAATTCCCAAACTGGAATGCATTTGCGATAAAGACCATCTGCACAGTCACGAAAGAGATTAGGGTCATCCTAGAAATACTTGCGAACATCATAGAGAAACCTTTTCTTTTGCTGATAAGAGAGATTAGGAGGTAAGACTCCTCCAACAATGTAATTGGCATAATCAACAAACCATGGAGAATTGACTGTAACGGCAAGCAAATGGTCATCATGAAATAAGTCATCAATGGGAATAGACTCATACTTTTCATCATGTTGGATCCTCGATAGGTGGTCAGCAACCACATTCTTTTCTCCCTTTTTATCACGAATCTCAAGATCAAATTCTTGGAGCAACAAAATCCATCTATTGAGTCGAGGCTTGGCTTCTTTTTTTGAAAGGAGATACTTTAGAGATGCATGATCACTGTGGACAATAATTTTCGATCCAAGTAAATAGGACCGAAACTTATCTAAGGCATATACAACAGCTAATAACTTCTTCTCGGTCATGGCATAGTTAACTTGAGCTTCATCGAAGGTCTTACTAGCATAATAGATGGCATGTAACACCTTGTCTTTCCTCTGTCCTAACACGACTCCAACTGCATAATCGCTTGCATCATCATACATTATCTCGAATGGAAGGTCCCAATCAGGAGATTGTATGATGGGTGTTGAAATTAAAGCCTGTTTAATCCTGTTGAAAGAAGCAAGACACTCATTAGTAAAATCAAATTCAGAATCTTTCAAAAGCAATTGGGTTAGTGGCTTTGCAATTTTAGAAAAAACTTTAATAAACCTGCGATAAAAACTTGCATTACCCAAAAAGCTTTTTACCCCTTTAACATTCACTGGTGGAGGTAGCTGCTAAATTACTTGAATCTTAGCCTTATCTACCTCAATGCCACACTCTGAAATAAGATGGCCAAGTACCACTCCTTCAGTAACCATGAAGTGACACTTCTCCCAATTCAAAACAAGATTCACTTCCTCACATCTTTTTAGCACTTTAGTCAAATTATCCAAACATGAATCAAAACTAGTACCATAGACACTAAAATCATCCATGAAGACTTCCATAATTGACTCTATGAACTCAGAAAAGATGCTCATCATGCAACGCTGAAAAAGTAGCAGGAGCATTACAAAGACTAAAGGGCATTCTACGATATGCAAAAGTACCATATGGGCATTTAAATGTAGTTTTCTCTCTATCATCTGGATGAATAGGGATTTGAAAGAATCCAGAGTATCCATCCAAATAACAAAAATACTTACGCCTAGCTAACCTTTCAAGCATTTGATCAATGAAGGGAAGGGGGAAGTGATCTTTCTTAGTGGCGACATTCAATTTTCTATAATCGATGCACATCCGCCAACTTGTTACAATTCTAGTAGGGATAAGTTCATTTTTATCATTACGAACAACTATAGTCCCACCATTCTTGGGCACTACTTGAACTGGACTTACCCATTTAGAATCGGGAACAGAATAGATGATACCAGCATCAAGTAATTTAATCACCTCCTTCTTGACCACCTCCTGCATGTTAGGATTCAATCGACGTTGACCTTGTATGCATGGCTTATGATATTCCTCTACATGAATGCGATGCATGCAAAAATCAGGACTAATACCAGTCAAGTCATCAATAGTGTAACCAATGGCCTTTTTTTGACTCTTAAGCACACATAACAGTTTCTCAAGTTGGTCATCAGTGAGATTAGAACTGAAAATGACTGGATATAATTCCTTATCATRAAGAAAAGCATATTTCAAATTAGAGGGGAGTGGTTTTCATTTCAGGTTGCTTTACCTCAGTGGCGGTATAAGCATGCTTAGATAGKTCWAAGAACTTTCTATTTTCCTCCAAACTCAATTCTTTACCATTTAGATTTTTTCTCAATTCATCAACATCAACATCTTCACCTGCATCAGAATCCAAACACAAAATAGCCTCCAGAAGARCCTTTTGAAGGGATCGAGGCACATKATCTTGAARAATCTCATCAACAATATCTATATCACAYCATGATTGTTCTAACATAGGACTTTTCAAAGCAGAACTAAGGTTAAAAGTAACCATATCATCCCCAACAGTGAGAGTTAGACTACCATTTTTAACATCAATAACAGCATCTTGCAGTTCGCAAAAATGGTCTACCAAGTATAATGGGGATGTGAGCATCCTCATCCATGTCTAACACAACAAAATAAACGGGAATAAGAACTTGCCGACTCTCACTGGCATATCTTCCAAAATACCCTTAGGGTATTTAATAGTTCTATCAACCATCTGCAAAGTAATGTTAGTAAACTTTAAAGAACACATATCCAATTTCCTGCAAACAGACAATGACATGACACTAACACTGGCCCCTAAATCACATAAAGCCTTATCAATATAAAGGGGACCAATGTTACAAGGAATGGAAAAACTTCCATGGTCCTTGAGTTTTGGTGGAGACTTATTTTGCAGTAGAACACTGCATTATACGGTTAGTGCAACAATCTCCACTGAACTAAGCTCACGTTTCCTACTAAGAATGTTTTTCAAGAATTTTGTATAAGTAGGAACCTGGGTGATTAGTTCAGTAAATGGAACAGTACCTTGTAAGTTTTTAACAATCTCAAGAAACTTACTGAAATGGGAGTCATTTTTATTCCCATTTACCCTGTTAGGAAAGGGTAATGYCACCTTGGGAGGTGGTAGTGTGTCTGAAGGCTTGTCAGCTACAATGGACTTCTCTGGTGGGGCTTCTTTTTCCTTTGGAGAAAACAACTCTGGATCATTGTTCTCTATCACCACATCATTGCTCTCTCTACCTTTAACTTCAACATCATCAATAGGCATTTGTGGGCCATTATAAGTGGAATCACTCCTCAAGACAATGGCATTGACTGTGTCTCTTGGAGGGTTTGATTGTGATGGCTGTGATGGAAGATGGCTCGGTTGCCCTTGAGTTGTTGATTGGGCAACTTGTGCTAACTGTGTCTCAAGCTGCTTGTTATGAGCTTGCATTGCCTCCATGTTCTTTTGCATTTGCATCATCATATTCTTGAGCTCTGAGATCTTATTATTAGCTTGTGGTGCTTGTGATTGTCCTGGGTTGAAAGATGGTCTAATGAACCCATGTGGCTGCAATGGTCCTTGAGGTTGAAACCTCTYATTTTGCTGTTGTTGAGCCCACAYTTGTTGTTGTAGTGGTGCAAATGATTGTGGATTTTGCTCATTGTTGCTTCTGTAGGAGAAGTATGGGTGATCCTTGTAGCCTYGATTATAAAAAGTTTGAGAATGGATTATTCTTGTAGGCTTGGAAGGCACATATTTGCTCCGTAGAATTCTGGCAAGATTGAGAGTCATGACCAAATGAACCACATGAGTCACAAAAGATATCATGGCATCCCGATGAGGCGGCCACTGCATTAACTGACATTGATTGTGAGGCAGGCACTTGTAGCTTAATTATCATTAGTTAAATGGTAGATCTAATTGATATTTGTTACTAGTTAAATAGAGTTGAAATGCATATCTTTCCAATGAAATTTTCATGTATCATTATCAACTTTTGATTGGTGATTAATTCAACTTAATAAATAGTACTCTATACAAAATTATTATTTTATATAATATATGCATTTTAGATAATTATATATGAAATTTATTAGAAAATAAATCTGTAATGCTCTCAACAAGGTGCATACTAGTAAATGTAATTTTTTTATTTTGGCTTTTCTTCCAAATTTCAAATATTAAAACTATATTTTTCACCTTTTAACCTCTTTGACTTCAGGAGGTGGTGATGGGCCGTAGAGGGCTTCAAACACCGCATTTTCTTCTTCAAATACGGTATTGAAAGAAACTTCAACAACATCGCTAACATAAACGTCCTTATTGTCACTATCCCATATGCCATTCACTTGATATGATGAAACAAATATGGGATAATCGATTGAGGGAATGGATGCCCCACCAGAGTGATGAGTTTTCGGGGTTAAAAGAGATTTATGCTTTCCCGATCATAGAGATTCTAGATGAGTGAGCTTGCACATATTTTTTGAGCCCTCAAGAGGGGTTGGAAGATGGCCATCGTCAACCAAGTCATGGATGACTTCTTTGAGTTAGTGGCATTCTTCGGTGTCATGACCATGAACATGACCTTGATGATTTTTGCAACACTTATCTATGCTCCATTTTGGGGTATTTTTTCCTTAGGCAGAGTTGGAGTAGGGTCTTTTGAAGTGCCGAAACCAATAGCCTTTTAGTCCTACGATATACCCCATTTTTTTTCCTTCTCTAATGTACTCCTAAATTTTGCTACCCTTTCACAATATAACATTAATGGTGACATATACCCATACATAGTTAAGTTTCAATTTTTTTAAAAATAAAAACAGAAAAATAATAATAAAAGAAACAAAACAACAAACACTCTTCCCACCTGACCCCACCCCAACACTCCTTCCACCACCCTTGTGTACCACCAAACCCCACCCCCACGCCACCAGTCCTACCACCCTCCCGAACCACCAAACACCACCCACACTCCAACACTCCTCCCAGGTCACCTGTATGGCTGCCAAGGCGTCACCGGTCCGGACTAGGTCTGTTTCCTCTACCCCAAGGTGGTACGCCCACCTGGTGATGACTTTGGTTTTGCTAGAATTGAATTCTTATTGTGTGCGTGTATTTTACTCGAAAGTGAGTAGAGGAATTCAGCACAGCACTCCTTCAAGGAGCTGAGAAACCTAGTTTAGGCCTTGCCTAATTGCATAAATTAAAGCAAAGCGAAGGACTCCATATAGTCTGGTCATGTACAGATGTACTAAAGGTCATGGATTAAGGGATAAGGGTTAGGGCGAAGTAATGCACAATGTCCCTAACCTAACCTCTCCCCTCCCCCCTGCATCTAGCGGCTTCAACTCGATCATTGTGAGTCCATTGTTAAAAAGAAAACACAAATATATTTTCGTACTAGCAGCAGTTACTAGGATCGGTTGTTCGATATTATTAATATATAATATATTATATTTATATTATTAATTATTATATATATATATATAATATATATATATATATATATATATATAGATTTGGATAATGAGAAGAATCTTAAAATGAGAAGTGGAGAAGCTTTGATGGTTGGTATTTTGAATGGAAGGTAAGATTTATTTTCACAAAAAATAATGTGCATAAATTTTATATATGATGTGCATTTTTTATACATAAATGTGCATATTCATAAAAAAATGCAGCTTCATGGAAATTCGTGAAAATTTATATATAAAATTTATGCACTGCCTGCCGTCCTCTTAAATAAGGGCCAAGATTGCTTCTTCACCTTCTCATTTTAAGGGTTTCTTCATTGGATCCCACCTATTATAATGATTATATTATATATATAAGTATTATATATATATATATATATATTATAATGGAATTGGCTAATTGTTGTTCTGACATGTGTGATTAATCCATATTTCAGAGCCTAATGTCGTTGTCCATAGTTATCTTATTAGGCTGAAAATATGAAATTAGGTGTTCTTTGTTGAGGTATGATGTGCGATGACAAGCATGCAAGCACTCGTGGCTAAAGTAAAGGTTATGCTAGGATTGCTTTTAGTTAAATGTAAATAGTTTTAAATTCAAATTACACATTACATATAAAGTCGAATTTCTAAAAAGCATGCAAAGGGGGCTAGAATTGAGACTTTCGTCTTGATCAACTTACCTTGGCAACACGCGCTGTAGATCAAACACCCTTAAGAGCCTTCACGAACTCAAATACCTATCCAAACTTGAATTTAATTGTGTTTTTTAGTGTTGTAATGTTTTGAGAGAGTTTCAAAGAGAGGAGAGAGAGAGAGAGAGAGAGAGAGAGAGGGAGGAGAGAGAGAGAGAGAAGAGGAGAGAGAGAGATCAGAGAGTAGCACAGCGTAAGAGAAGCCTAGAGTTGCCTATTATTCAAAATGAAAGCTGGGGGTGCCTATTTATTATAGCGAGTCAGGAGGGGTAAAAAAAACTTGGTGATAGGTCGTTTTATTACAAAAATATTCTAATTCCCTAACTAGTATAGTCGGACAAGTAGGGTCGAACCATTGTGGAAGGCAAATAATGTCAAAATTGAACCAGTCACTATCGCTAATAGTAAAAAAGTTGGAGTTTGTAACGACTAATTGTAAAAACAAACAAGAAGCGAACGAAATTCAATTAATAAAAAACTTAGGGCAAAGAGGATTCACTATGCATCGATCAATGTTCAAGACAACAATTGGGATAGGAATGATTTAAACAAAGGAATGTTACTCTCGTAATCGAGTTCCACAATTAAAACAAAAAGTAAGCTATCTATGATTATTGTTTAAGTTCAAAGATGGAAATCGTTCACTCAACTCGCAACTCTCGCTTATAGAATGAGTATAATACTTGCAAATTGGCCAAACATGCAATTCCAAACCCATCAATTGAATTACCAAAAACCAATTTAAATCTAAAAATCAAACAAGAATCATACTTTTGCTAGTTCACAAAACCCTAGAGTAAACTACTCACTATGCATATTAAATTCAATAATTAACAATGGAATTGCATGAATAAATAACTTCAACTTCAATGGAGACAAACATTCAAGATAATAAAATAAACAAGAACAGAAAAAGATTTGGATTAATACTTTCAATTGATTGAAAGTGCAAAGATAAAAGTGTTGAATTAATAATTTCCAAAAATACATGAACAAGAACCGAACTTCTCTCTAAAAGCTTGAAAGGAGTGTAAATGTGCTCAACAATATCCCAAAAAGCCTACAAAACCTCGAAAAACAGGGAAATGAAATGAGCTAAAAATAGACCGGACAACCGATCGGGTTTGATGGCGACGGGACGCCGGACGGGTACGACTCATTTAGTTTTTCTTCATAGAGACCCAGCGGGTATGTGGAAACCCGACCGGGTATGAACTTGTTTGCTCAAATTGACGTAATGCTACCGCCGGGTATGTGGAACTCCCGGGTGAGTGTGCAACTTTTCTTTAAAACCACTCTCAAATTCTTCTAAGTACCAAGTGCAACCGGTGGGTACTGGAACCCACCGGGTATGAGACCCGATCAGCATAAAATGCTTTTGAGTAGCTTTCGACTCTCCAACTAGCAACCTCACTCAAGAGTCGATTCAAGCGTATTAGACCATTGTTCTACAAAATAAATAGGAAACAACATAACAACTAAATCATGGAAATAGAGCAAAAGAAGCGAGAAAATGACTTGAAAAATGTCAATGGGGAAAGGTAAATAATAACAAACAACCATCAATAACTCCAAGCTACCCTTGCTTGGTCCTCAAGCAAAGACAAGATTCTCAAAACATGAAGCATACTTCAACCTATAGTAAACATTTGCACGAAAACACTTGTGATATCTCTCAATAAAGTATCAATGACTCAATACTATCAAGGATATAATATCATACAGTGAAACCAAGTGGCCTATCAAAGATTACCAAGATCAAAGAAGTTCTACACCGGTGACATTCTCTCTTTGTGGCGAGTTAAATATGAACTCGATCGCTCTCCGCCCACAAATATGCAAAAGATGTGCATATGAATCAAATTTTGTAGCTTAAGAGACTAAAAGGCACCCCCATCTCACCAACACTCACGTGTTTGAAAGGGAACATAATAGCACTCAACCTACAAAAGTCGACTCGAAATGCGACACATACTCTCAAGACTTAGCAAGGCACTGAATCAAGGAAACTCATATAAAAGCATGATTATCAAGAAGGTATTTATTCAGCTTGTAATGGGGCTAGGGTCAAAGGTAGGATAAAATTTGGAAAATTGTGAGCTAAAAGTCCATCTTATGGGAGCAAAATCAAATGAGAACATAGCCTAAAGATGAGGCTAAAACGACTCCAAATAACTCCAACTCAACACTACCGAATCAACCAAGCCCATAGGAAGCACCATCATATCATCATCAAACTAGGATAAAGTACAACTTTCAAAGGCGAAAAATTACAAGTAAATAGAGGAAAGAAAACACAATTTTTTTTTTCTGTTTTTTTATTTTTGATTTTTTTTTTCTTTTTTGAAATTAATACTTTCGCCTTGCATAATAATATTTACAAATAAAAGAGATGATGATGATACAACCTAATGAAAGAGCACACTCTACCAATAACGAAATAAACCACCCAACACAAGTAACGAGCCAAACAACAACAACACACTACCCACCAACAAATCAAATGCTCTCCCAAGTTAGACTTGGGTCAATCAAAAGAGGCCAAATAGGTTTGTAATGTGGTTAATCAAGAAAGAAAAGGTAAGGCTCAAAGCAAGGGATCACGTGGAAAATTTTGTTATCTAATAGCAATGTAGCACGACTCCTAACAAGTGAGGGCCTTCTATCATGCTCACCATGCCAATATACAGTCAACGAGATCAGTACTAAGCCAAGATTGAGATCAGTGACACACCAGGAATTAATCACACAAGCAGGAAGAAATATGATAAATTCAAGGCTCAAATCCTTACAAGTTAAACTCTTCCTTGCTCCAAATGATAGCGATAAGACTCGGTAACTCAAGTTTCAACAATACTAAGGAATCAGAAAAAGAAATCAAGAGTCTATAATGATCAGTCTCAATAATCACAAGTGTCAAAAATTTAAACCATAGGGCACAGGGAAGCATACTCAGTCAAGTATCCAAAGGGCAATAGGGGAGAATGTGACACACTACAACTAGAGTTGGCAATGGATCCTGGACCCGCCCCGGATCCGCAGATCCGATCCGTTTTTAGGGATATAGATCCTAAATTTTTGGACTCGACGGATCCGGGTCGGATACAGATCCTTCCCAGAAAAAACGGATCCGGATCCGAATCTAATAACAGGATCCGAATCTGTTTACCTTTTTTTTTTAAAATAATAAATATATTTTTATTTTTAATATTTATATATAAGATATTTTAAACATACAAAACAACAACCACACATTACTCTTTTACTCTCTACTCTCTAATCTCTATACACCTTTACTAACATACATCTCAAAACATTTTACATTTTTACATCTCAAAAACATTTCAAAACATTTCAAAAACTCTAAACCCTAACTCCCTAAGTCGACTTACTGTCTCACTCAGTCCAACGAGGCAACGACTCGTCGTCTCTTCCCTCGCAGTCGCAGCGGTGCAGCCTAGTCAGCACGGCTTCTCCACCAATCTACGCCGGCGGCGTAGCCCAGTCAATGTGCAGTCCAGCAGATCGGGGAGCAAGGCTTCTCCGGCGAGTCAGCGATGCAGCACGGCGAGTCAGACCTTCTGAGGTAGTCAAACCGACGAGTCAGCAGGCAGCACGGCTTCACTGAGTCAGTTTCATGTTTTTCTTCTATAATATCGTTTTATTTCTTATAATTGTATCTTCTTCTTCT
>SNQN01000795.1:89706-122120 GCA_008642245.1 Bassia scoparia | reverse complement strand
AGAGAGAGATTCTGCAAACAAAACAAAGGTGTGTTTGTAAAACAATCGAGACGAATCTTCGCCTTGAATTGCTATATAAAGACAAATAAACAAAGTTAGTTCTGAAAAAACGAGCGCAATGAATCTTCCGCCTGAATCGTATACAAGGAAGAAATTAGTTAGTATGACAAGTGATTAATAATAATGAGATGAAATAGAGGACGAAAACCAAAACAATGAAAACATTGAAAACGTTATAAAACCTAACATTATTCTACATCGGATACGATTAAAAAGATCGGTTTCTACACTTGTATAATTACATTAAAAACTCCATAATTAATGTTAATCAAATTAAAGAAAGTGAGAGAGAATTATTGGTGAGTAATCTCAGAATATCACTTGTTTTCGCTGTTGATTCGAAAAGAGAATCGATTCTTTTGATTCAAAACGAGATGTGTTTTAGAGTGTTTAGAGAGAGAGAGAGAGGTAGATGTCATGTTCTGGGAATTGTGAGTGCTGTCCGGACTGAGCAGGCAAGGGTGTATTATAGGCACGAGGCAAAAACGAAGCAGGAAAACTGCGTAATAACGCTCTAATGAGCGTATATCGCTTGTTCCGCGTATTATCGCTACATTATACGCTGGCTCACTTTCCCATAAAATATTTTGGCAATTCTAATGCTGCGTATATACCGGCGGCTATGAGTGCGTATATACGCTCTGACAGCGTATATACGTCATTTCTGCGATATTACGCTCCTTGCGTATATAATTTTTTCAAAAATCTAAAATATAATCCGGATATCCTTTGCCATATGTCTCGATTTTCTAAGATACGCGATTATTCTAGACGCTCTTTTCGCAGAAAGTAGTTTCTAGACATTCGCGTATTTTTAAATTTGATTCATAGTATTTTGCGTATTAAACATGCAAAATTCATAGAAATCATATAAATCAGAAAAAATATTTAAAAAATACTGGGCGGATTCAGAAAAATGTGACGAACATGATAAATCAAAAAGCATGAGAATCGCCAGGTACTTGTTTGAAAACCTTTGAGAAACACCGAAAAGATACTTTTTGCCTTGTTTTGAGCTTCTGCTCAATAGTTCGAGTACGACTAACGTATTTCCCAACTTGTTGTGAGTTCAAAGCATCTTTTGAGTCGAAAAATCGCGAGACGCGGTATTTGTCATCAAGGATTACGTCATTCTGGGGAAGAACATTTCACGTGTCTGCAAGAAGCCCCATTTGAATGAGTCGACAGAGACGATAGTCTCGTAAGAAAGTCAAAGTAATTCGATTCGGGACGGAGAGCAACTCAAGACGTTCTGCGACCCTGAGTTCCTTTACGCGGTACCCTGCAAAACAATGTGTTTTAATCCTGTTACGGCCCATGCGGTGTTATCCCTTGGAAGCGCCTGGAATCCTCGGTGGTTTTCTCCTAGCGCTCGACTTTGTTTTCGGGAGAAGCTGTGATGTGTGGTATGCGAATTTCTGGTGCGGGAGAAAATTCCAAACCCGAGAATGCGCGGAACTTCTTTGAGCGGGAGCAAGATTCCTAAAACCCGAGAGATCTGACGGATTCTAATAAGCGGGAGAAATTTCAAGACCCGGAGATTGCTGACGGAACTTCTGTAGCAGGAAAATTTCCAAGACCCGAAGACGTTTTGCTTGAGATTTCGTAGCGGGAGAAACCATAAGACCGAAAGAATGCTTGTGCTGGATTTCGTGTAGCGGCGAGAAGTCGTGACCCGAAAGATGCTTGTGCTGGATTTCTGTAGCAGGGAGAATCGTAGACACCCGAAAAAAGTGCTTTGTGCTGGATTTCTGTAGCGGGAGAAACCATAAGACCGAAAGATTTTGTGCTGGATTCTGTAAGCGGGAAATCGTAGACCGAAGTGTGCATATGTGGGAACTTCTGGCTGCGAGAAAAGATTCCAAAACCCGAGTGTATAAAGGAGGTTGTTGTGTGCGAAGCCCCACTTTGACTAGTCTGAAGAGACGAATAATCTCGTAAGAAGTAAGGTATTTGATTTGGGACGGAGTGAATGCCGTCGTCGGAGCGCCTGCGTTCCTTCGGAAAGTTCCTACGGCTGCTGGCTTTCGGGGAGAGGGTTGTGATGTATTTGCCTTTCCTACGGCTGACTGGTTTTCAGGAAGAATGTTGCGTGTGGGACCAATTGGTATAGGATGAAATGTGTATAGGCCGTGTGCGGGCAATGCATGTAAGTGGGCCAGCTCTCCGGTTGAGGTGGTGCAATGTCAATGTGTAATGTTGTTTGTCAGGATGCATATGGCATGATGATGTTTTGTATGCTCAATGCGCAATGTGCTATATGAAGTGTTTGCAATGGTTGTATGCGTATCAAGTCTATTCTTGAGAATGCATGAATGTGACCAGAAAATTGGACTGACGGTAAGATGCTTTCGGTTGCGGGATGGAGCCGTCTAAGCCCCCATTCGAGGCAGGCGATGCTTGTGAATTGCAATGTGAGGCCCCAACCCAATGGGTTTGGGTTGTTTGGGATGGTATACAGTTGTGGTGTTGATGGTTGGTTTGTGGTGAGCCCCAAGCTTGAGTTGAGTTTGGGGGCAAGTGGTTAGATGGAGAAGGTAGGCTAGTGAATGTTGTGAGTCATGGGTTTTGGCTTAGCTTTTGTGGTGGTAATGGTCAGTGAATGAGGGATGTGATTTTGATTTTCCCAAAAGTACTTGACTAAGCTGCTATGAGGAAAGAACATGGAGGAAATGCTGCAGAAATGCGAATGCTTTGAGGAGATGGCATGATGAATGCTAGTAGATAGATAGCCTAAGGACGAGTCGAGGAGAGCCCTTTAAGGTGTATGAAAGAATAGCTAAGTTAAGAAATACAAGGCTAAATTTTTGTGACTAAGGTAAGTAAGACGGGCGGATTGATGCTGGTTGGCTAGATGATGAGGTTCAAAATCGGTCTTATGTCGGGTTTAAACCTAGGATTTTGCGCTTCCTGACTTTAGCGGGAATCAACATATGATGGACAGAATTGGAGTTATTGTGATTTATTGGGTTATGGATTATTGGGTTATTGGGTCGGACCTCGAGAAGAGTTCCTTACGTATCCGTTAACGAATCAGACCGTCGTAGTTTCTCGTTGATGATTTGGACAATGCCTCGTGGGTTGGGGGAGAAAGGGGCCCCCTTTTTTGTTGGGTTTTTGTAATGTGAGCTGTGTATGAGGGGTTGAAAAGGCTTGGATGATTGAATGTGACCACGGTGCGCAGTGTGCTTTTAGACTTTTGCTTTTGTTTGAAATTGGGCTTTGAACTTTGGATTGCATGGATTTTGACATGCTTTGCATTTGTGAGACTGGCAATTGATTTGATTTTTTGCTTTTTTTTGCTTTTTTTACAACCATTTTAATTCTTCTCTTTTTTTTTTCTTTTCACATGTTTTCTACCACCGTTTGGCTCCAAAGGGTTGGTCGATGGGGTGATGAAAGGATGATAGGCTGAATGATAGTCGTTATGCTCAAAGGGTTGCGGGAATCGATGGTGACGAGGGAATGGAGGGAAGAGGTTATTTCGGAGCTATGAAAGAACCTCTTTGGCAATATCCATTGAATTGTGAGGTCGACATTAATTTGTTCATTAAGTTGAAGCACAAACTATATGGAGCTATGAGAAAAAGAAAATTTAATAAAAACAAAAGAATTTATGTACACAGAGGCTAATTGCAGAATTAATCCTAACCTAATGGACATAGACGAAAATGGAAAAAGAAATGATATATAGTCTAGGGAAAGGGACTCTCCGAACATCGAATGTCCTAAGCTAAGACCTAGCTGAATCACATGTGAATTGAAGAAGGTCATTCTCTATGTCCACTCCAATTGTCGTAGACCTTTGCGATGTGGTAAGGGCTCGAACTTGAGATGATCTTTGATCGGGCTGGAGGTTAAGAATGAAGGTCTTGACATCTTTCTTCATAGAGCGGAGACTAGGTTGGCAGCAACTCTTCCATCTAGTCAGATAGGTAGTGAATCCCTCGTTCTCTCCCTGGTTAAGGATTTTCAAGCCCGGGAATGATGTTGGGTTTGAATGTTACTTGTATCTGCCATGAATGTGTGGAGTGTTTCTTCCCAAGGTAGCTATTGATTTCTCAGGAAGTGAAAAGAACCACTTCTTCGACATATGGTTCCAAGAAAGGGGAAAGACCCATTGGAAACAAGGCAGAGTCAATCCTTTAAGTGCATGGTGTCTTTAAATCCTTTACCATGATCGAGGGTCATCAGTCGGCTGAACTTGGGTATGTCTTCGTGAGAAATCTTTGGCAGTTTGGTTGCAAGGTTGGGCGTCAAGAGGAGGTTTGGTCTTGGTAGAAGGGTTTTTTTTGGGGGGGGTCCCCGGTGGCTTTTGTTGATTGCCTTTTCTAAACAGGCTTGTCCAAGGAAGTGCTCGAGGTCCAACTCTTGATCTTAGCTTCAAGCTGTTGAACTAGCTCGGCAAGTTTTTGGAGCTTTTTCGTTGGGAGGGCACTTGTGTGTTAAGGTTGATGGGTGTGAAAGGCTGAAGGAGTAGGTTGGATGGGCTGAGGGATCATGAGGTTAGAGGAAGGTTAGGTTTGGATGGGCTGGGGTTCAATCTTGGGTGAAGCAAGGGCTATGGAGACTGCTTCACCCGTTTCAAAAGAAATAACCTTTTAGTGAAACTTCCTTGGTCATTATTGAATACATGATGCAGATGCAAATGCATGTCTAATTCATGGTCATCTTTTTTCTAGAATGTGCATGCAAGGTGCCTTCTTGTTTTTTGAAATTTTTTTTGAATTTTTTTTTTTTTTGAAAGGCACAATGAATGGGAATGTATGAACATGTACTGAGTGTCTACGGGTCATGCCTAAGGTCGAGCCTATGTTGGCTGAAAGGTAGGTCAATCCTAATGTGAGTCTAAAGTCAATGTCTAAGGTCAAAGTCTGTGCTACCTAGTATCATGGGTCAAGACTAAGGTCAGAGTCTATGCCCTCTCTAATCGTCACGGGTCAGGTCTAGGTTCAAAGTCTGTATGGGATAAGGTCGAAAGTTTGAGGGACAAGTCCCTAGTGATATGGTCCAGACTAAGGTAGAAGATCAACTAAATCACTATGGGTTAAATCAGATGTGAACTAAAAGATGACCATGGACTATAAATGAAGTGTTGTGTTAAGGTCTAGAACTGTAGCAAGGCTAGGACCATACATGCACCTATATACAAAGACACGTGATTGACAAGTCAACTTGGGTCGTCTAGGTTAAGTCAAGAGTGTACACGCCTAAGGAGCTGGTCCAAGTTTTCACCACTTGCAATTAGCGATGTATGGGCATACCTTATGCACACTCAGAACATCGTGCACACAAAAAAAAACGGGCCCCAATGGGGCCGGGGGATGGACTTGCCTTAGCCATGCGATCAATTAACCAATGGCAGCCAAGCGTAGTATCCCTTATGGTGCTTCGAGATAGAAAAGCCCATACGTGAGACAAGGAGCGCTAAGGTGCGACCTTATTCGAAAGGTCACATGCAAAACTGCAAATCCAAGAAACGTGATGATGGAATTAGAGACTTTTCAAGTCTGTCATTCACCTAACGTGATTATCCCTCAGTGAAGTCGCCAATTTAGGACGTGGGCCGGCATTCTGTATGCGGGCGCGCGGCTTTGGGTACTACATTTGGTGCTTTGTGGTGGGCTTTGGCCACGGAACCCAGCACGTGAGTTGCGTTGGGGTATGTTGTGAAGTAAGGGAGTCGCCACCAGTGCCTAGAAGGTTATTCACAGGACGCCTAACGTTGGGCAAAACATGGCCCACGTCCAATCAGTAACCAGTGTCGGTTCCAAGGAGACATGGTACGCAATCGTTCTAAACCCCAATTCGCCCCGATGTACAGCCTTTACCTCCGTCTCATTGTCAATTTCCTTAAAACACGATTTATTGGAATGCACCAAACCTTAACGTTTTTTACACACTTGAAGCGTCTAACCACTAAAATTACTAACTGAGTATGGTTTCTTTTGCACAAAGAGACTACCTAACTAGAAATTAGACTACCCAGTTTATGCTATTAAATCCAGGATAAAACGCCGTGCCTAAAAACCCCGACTATGTCACATTAATTAGACTGACTTTATTGGATTACATAATTTTACCCGGTCTTTGTTTAGCAAAATATACAAATTATCAACAACTGACAATATGAAGTATATGAACTTCAAAAATATATGTACAACACCATCTTAACCTTCCTAAATCTCAAAACAAAACAAAGGTTGTTTGTAAAACGAATCGAGACGATTCTTTCCGCCTTGAATTGCTATATAGAACAAATAAAACAACATGTTAGTTCTGATAAAAAAACGAGCGCAATGAATCTTCGCCTTGAATCGCTACTACAAGGATATGAAATTGTTAGTACTTGACAACGTGATACATAATACTGAAGATGAAATAAACGGAACGAAAACCAAAAACCATATCGATAAAATTGAAACGTATATAAACCTACATATTTACATGGAACGATTAAAAGGTCGGTTTCCTTACTTGCTATAAGTTACATTAAACACTCATACATAATGGTTACTCAAATTGAAAAGATAAGTCGAGAGAATTATTGGTGATAATCTCAGGAATTCAACGTTCGTTTATTCGCTTGTTGATTCGAATAGAGAATCGATGCTGCTTGAATTCAAAAAGCAGAATGTGTTTTTAGAGTGTTTGAGACGAGAGAGAGAGTGAGTATGTTCTAGGATTGTGTGTGTGTCGACTGAGCAAGGCAAGTTATTTATAGGCACGAGGAAAACGAAGCAGGAAAACCTGCGATATACGCATCTATGAGCGTATAATACGCGCTTCTGCGTATACTAGCTCATATGTAGCGTACTTACGATGCTCACTTTCCATTAAATTGCAAATTCTAGCTGCGTTTTAAAATATAAACGTCATAACTATGTGCGTATATACGCCTCCTGATCAGCGTATATACGCTCTCATTTCTGCGTATATACGCCCATTTGCGATATATATTTTTTTCCAAAAATTGAAATATTTCAATTCCGGAATAAATCTTTGCATATGTCTCGATTTTCTAAGATTACGGATTGTTTCCTAGATCCTCTTTCGCAAAAGTCGTTCTAACATTCCGCGTATTTCTAATATTATTCATTATTTTCTTCTGCTATTCGAAACATTGCAAGTTCTATAAAATATATAATAAATCAGAAAAATTAATTTAATATATACTTTGGGGATTCAGAAAAATGTGACGAACATGAATGAAAAATCAAAAGCATGAGATCCAGCATAACTTGTTTGAAAACCTTGAGAAAACGAAAGAAAATACTTTTTTGCCTTGTATTTACCTTTGCTCAATAGTTCCGAGTACGACCTCACGTATTTCCACTTTTGTGAGTTCAAAGCATCTTTTCTGAGTCGAAACAAATCGCAGACCGCGGTATGTTTCATCACGGATCTCATTTGGGAGACATTTTCAGGTGTCTAACACTCTATATTCTCCATCATCTTCTCCTCTAGGCTCTCCACATAATTTTCTGGTGGACCAGTGGTAGCCTAGGTTAGCTTGCTCATCATTTGGAGACACCAGCAGCATGGTTCCCGGTGAACTCTAGAAGTCAATTATCTCATCTGTTCAACCTGTGGAATCTCAGAAGACATGTTAAATTCATCAAACACAACATGAACACTCTCCTCAACACACAAAGTCTCTTTGTTAAAGACTCTATATGCTTTACTTTGAGAAGAATATCCAAGAAATATTCCCTCATCCTCTAGGTCAAATTTATCAAGCTGGTCTCTTCCATTGTTATGTACATAACATTTGCATCCAAAGATACGAAAGTATGCAATATTGGTTTTCTGCCCTTTAGGATTCGTAGGGAGTCTTCTTAGCTTTGGCCTAATGAGTCCTCTATTAAGTAATAGCAAGCAGTTTCACAGCTTCACCCAAAACTCTTAGGGAGACCATTTCAATAAGCATTTTCTGTCCATCTCCTCACAGAGTTCTATTCTTTCTCTCAACAACACCATTTGTTGTGTGTTCTGGGCTGAGAAGTTGTGACTAATACCATGTTCCTGCAGTAATCAATGAAGTCAGCATTTTTAAATTCAGTACCATGATCTGACCTTACGAGACCTAGCTTGTGGAAAGCTGATTCTCCACCTGTTTTACCAGAGTCACCATTCATCAAAAGTTATCTTTTGTGAGCATTATCTACCCCAGGTGTACTGGAAAAGTCATCAACAATAACACCATACATATCTATGACCCCTTCGACTTGAACTTCTCATGGGACCGCACAATCAATATGTAAAGTTCGAAGGGCTCTGTACTTCTCTCAAAACAATTTTAGCTTAAAGAATTTGACCTTTTCCCTTAACACTTCCTGAACAAACTTTGTCTGCCTCATACTTGATTTAGGAGTCCTATCACCAGGTCTTTGAGATCTTAAGTTTATTTCAGAAGTGTAAGACTCGCATGTCCAAATCTCCTTATGCCAAATCCATGATTGTTGTTCTGAAACAGCTTTCAAACAGATAGACTTATTTTGAGGATTTTATCCAGGAACTGTAATGTAAACATCATGTTTCCTGGTTCCCTCACATATAAGTCATCCTGTTTGTGAGATCAACTACGTGACAAAGGTTGGCTTGAACATCACACTCTATTTCCTTTGTCAACAGTTGTGAAATGCTCAAAAAGATTATGTTGCAGCCTCAACAAATAATACATCATCAATTGCATTGGAAGTGTCTTACTACCATACCCTAAACAATGATGGTTCCCTGCTGTTGTCTCCAAGGTGACATTCCTTCATTAAAGGCTACTAATGAGAGAATTGCTCTTTATCTCCGGACATGTGTCTTGAGCATCCACTGTCCAAATACCAATAGATATTCTCTTCACTTTAGCCTGTAAGAAATCAAACATTAGTTTTAGGAACCCAAACTTTCTTGGTCCCTTTTCCACACATTTTCCATTTTCAATTGATCTTTTCTTTTCCAGACTAACTTCACATGTTTCTTGTTCTATTTACACTAATTTTCTTGCAGGACACTCGTGAATCTTGTGTCCATCCTTACCAAATGATAGCACACATGCATGGTCCTTGTACAAACATACTTACCTCTTTGGATTCCTGATCCAATGTGGTTTCTCTGGGAGACCAGTTAGTCCTGGTTCCTCGTTTAATTATACCAAGACCAACCTTTCCTTGGTTACCTCGTTTTGAAGTTAACGTTCTCTAAGGTCTCTGTGCAGTCAGTAACCTTACTCACATGTCTGTACGCTCTCATGAAGTTCTTTCTCTCTTGATTCAAGATTCTCAATTAACAACTCATTTTTTTCTTTAAAAACAACATCCAATTCAAGGATTCGAGTTGTAAATTGAGATTCAGAATCATACTATCCATAGACATGTTAGTAATCACCGGCTGTTTTCCCTCTTTCAATTTATGATCTCAACATGTAGGTACAAAGAGCTTTCCGTCATATTCTCTATTAGTTCACTGATTTCATCACTAGTGTCTATGGGGAACATCATAATGTGCAGCTTTGAGTAAAGCATTTCTCTTTGTGAAGATCTTCTAAGTGCTAGCCAAGTATTTCAAAGGCTTTCAAACAGAGAAGTTCTGCTACAAAGGTTGCTTTCCTCTAGCTGCTGAATAATCAACCGACTCACTTGAAGTTGATAAGTCTCTGGGAACCAGAGATCAAATCTTCTTCCAATCAACTGGATGTTGGTTTGGAAGATCTGGCCTTTTCTAGTTCCACTTTACACACTTGTCCACTTCCAACTTCAACTCTGCATTGATCTTTTAGTCATGGATACTTCTTCGAGTGATCACAATAGGCAATAGAACTTCACATTCAGCATGTTTTCTTTATTTCTTTTCATTATGTATGTTCACTAGTTATTGAATTCATATACACAGGAGTCTATACAAGCTAGATATTTCTTCATACTCATGCATATGTTGCCTAACTTGTTTCTAGATTTACCTTGTGTTCGTGCAATACATCCTTCTTGCCATCACGCACTTCTTAATTTGTGCTGGTTGCTCTCTGTTCCGCGGCATCCGTGTTTGTTCTCCTCGATGCTTGCAAATGGCAGTCATGCAAACACTAGGTTAGGTGATTCTTCATCCTCATCAGATCCTGAGTCAGAATCACCCCACATTGATGTTATTATAGCATTTTGAAAGCTCGCTTTTCCCAAACTGACTGTTTGTCTTCACTTTGACAATCTCTGATGAGATGTCTTTCTCTCACACTTAAAATACCCTGCAGAAGATGTGTTGTTTTCTTAAATTTTTACCTTTGAAGTTCTTCCTTTGATCACGGAGTGTTCTTTCAATCTTTTGGCAATCATGCAATTTTCATCTTCATCCTCTTCTACTGTTCCTTTTAAGGCTATGCACTCTGGCTGGTTCCTTCTCAATCTTAGAGTCAATTAATAACTCATGTGTCATGAGGGAACCAATCAGCTGTTCCAGAGACAATGTAGATAGATCTTTGGCTTCATAAATAGCAGTGATCTTGGCTGTCCATGCATCTGTTAAACTGCGCAATACTTTTCTCAAAGATCCTCATCAGAAAAACTTTTCCTAAGGGATTAAGATCATTGATTATTGTCATGAACCTCACGAAAACCAATCATTGATCATTTCCACCTTGTTATAAGCAATAATTATTTTAGACATTAGTAAATCAATTTTGGATCTTTTTACCTCGCTGGTTCCTCATAAGCAGTTCAAGAGTATCCAAATTTCTATTTGCACTGCTGCATCCAGAAATTCGGTATACTCTGCTCACCTATAGCCTGTTGTAGTATTGACATTGCTTTGGCATTTTTTCCAGCAACTTGTAATCTGCAGTCACCAGTCACTATCTTTCTTGGGAGTCTTGTTCCCTTCAGAGTCATTTTCATGATCGATAATTGGGTACCATTTTTGACCACGACCAGCACTCATAGTCAATCCCATAATACATTTTTGATCTGTTTTTCCACCATGCATAGTTGCTTCCGTAAACTTGGGGTTGTTTTGCATATCATATCCAATGCTCCTAATTCTTGAGTACTCATGCTTGACTTCTCTAGATGTTACTCTTACAAGAAGCCTTGGCTCTGATACAATTGAAGTTCTAAGATACTCAAGAGGGGGGTGAATTGAGTTATAATCGACTGTGACCAATTTTTTTTTCGCTTTGATCTTAATGATAAGCGAACCTGTTGGGCTGGTTCCTATACGCAGCGGAATATAAATAAGAATAAAGAACACATTATTTAACGAGGTTCACCCAACTCTGGCTAACGTCTCCTACCCTAAGCTTTTTATTAATCAACTCTGAAAACAAAGAACTTGCTCACTCAACTATTTCCCTACTCCGGGAACCAGCACACCCACTCAACATCTGAATGTGACATCGACTCACACCGTAAGTCCAACTTTGGTGTTTGAACTCAAACACTACCCAGGCTTTAACCCCTCTGTTGATACTTTACAAGAAACAAAATTCCTCTCTTAGAATTACTTCTTAGAAAGCTAAGTAAGAGAATGTTGTATGCTTGATGTATGCTCGTGTATGACTCAATGTTTATGAACTAGTGCTTGTGTTTTTTCTTCTCAAAGTAGTTTTCTCTTTTTAATCCGTGGAGAGAGTTATAGATGTTGAAGTATAGATGTATATTTAATTGACATAACCCTAGTTTCCATAAATAACTTCTTTGCCAAACAAGGCAAGATTAGTTTATATAGAAAGTATTTATCTTGTTCGATTTATCCTAAGATTTTGATCGAACAAGATATACTCCCAGTTTTAAGGTATTAAATATCCATCTATAATTCCAGCTGCAAATAATCTTTCAATAAATCTTTTGGAAATTTTTAGAAAACCCTTTTCAAAACCGCAGCCAACATTCTATTCAGGAACTAAGCTGGTTCCCCAGCTTGGTTCCTTGAGTGTTTAATTCTGTTCAAGTTTGTACCAGAATTCACAACATACTCACAAACACTAAGCACTTCGTTCATTTCATTTACACACTACAGAGCATATTACATGAAAAATCTTCAATTTAAACTCTAAATTACAGTTCTTCGAATCTTCATGCAATCTCAAGAACTTGAATCTTTCTTTTAATTACTTTCAATCTTGAGCACAGCTTTCTTCTTCGATACTTCGAAAGGATTCACACTTCAAGTATTGGAATAGATCTATTACTGCACCTATAACAGTGTAATGCACAAAAAGATATATGACTGTTTTCTCAGAATAACAGTCAAGGAACACTCGTACTCGTACTGGTTCTGCACCAGTGAATGAGCTCTTATGTAATCAGCTGTTCCCTGCACTAAACAAGTTAGTTTCAAAACATACTCATTAAACTATTAACTTGTCTAGGGAAACAAGTCTCTAAACTAGCTGGTTCCCAAAACCAACAATATTCATACTTTAATCATCCTGTTTCATGTAAAGGTTTTTCATCATTCAAAACTTAGGAACTCAACACGCCCCTTCAGGAATCCATAGGTCGCAACCTATCCAATCAGAAATACGCCCTTCGGGAATCAATAGGTGGCAGCATATCCAACCGAAAATATACCCTTCGGGGATCCGTAGGTCGTAGCCTATCTAGTCGGAAATATGCCCTTCAGGAATCCATAAGTCGCAGCCTATCCAGCCGAAAATAAGCCCTTCGAAAATCCATAAGTCTCAGCCTATCCAATTAGAAATACGCTCTTCAGGAATCCATAGGTCGCAGCCTATCCAATTAGAAATACGCCCTTCTGGATCCATAGGTGGCAGCCTATCCATTCGGAAATACGCCCTTCGGGGATCCATTGGTGGCAGCCAATTTAGTCGCAAATACGCCTTTCGGAAATCCATAGGTCGTAACCTATCCAATCGGAAATACACCCTCAGCCTATCCAATCGGAAATATGCCCTAGGTCACAACCTATCCAATCAGAAATACGCCTTCGGCAATATGTGGTCACCGATCCAACTGCATAGTAGCCCAGATACACCCTTAGGGAATACATAGGTGGCAACCTATTTAGCCGTAAATACAAACTTTAGGGATCCAAAGGTGGCAACCTATCCAGCTGAAAATACTCCCTTTGGGAATCCATAGGTCACAGTCTATCCAATCGGAAATATGCCCTTCGAGAATCCATAGGTCGCAGCCTATCCAATCGCAAATAAGCCCTTCAGGAATCCATATGTCACAGCCTATCCAATAAGAAATACACCGTTCGGGATTCAATAGGTAGCAGCCTATCCAACCGGAAATATGCCCTTCGGGGATCCGTAGGTCGCAGCTTATCCAGTCGGAAATATGCCCTTCGAGAATCCATAGGTCGCAGCCTATCCAGCCAAAAAATACGCCCTTCGGGAATCCATAAGTCTGAGCCTATGCAATCGGAAATACGCCCTTCGGGAATCCATAGGTCGCAGCCTATCCAATCAGAAATACGCCCTTCGAGAATCCATAGGTGGCAGCCTATCCAACCGGAAATACGCCCTTCTGGAATCCATATATAGGTCACAACCTATCTAGTCATAAATACACCCTTCGAGGAACAATAGGTTGTAGCCTATCCAATCGGAAATACGCCCTTCAAGGATTCATAGGTCAAAACTTATCCAATCGGAAATACACCCTTCGGGAATCCATAGGTCGTAGCCTATCCAATTAGAAATATGTCATTCGAGAATAATCAATGGGTCGCATATTATCCAATCAGAAATACGCCCTGATATGCCCTTCGGGAATCCATGGGTCGCGGACTATCGAATCGGAAATACGGCCCGATCAAACTTCATGGCAGCCTATGTTTCAATAATACAAGTGGGGACACGCATAGTGAGTACAAGCTGTATTTGGGGCAAAAAGATAATAAACACAATGTAATTTACAAGGTAAACCAAGGGCAAAGCTCATAGGCGTGTCGCGCACCTAGCAAAAATAACCTAACTTTTCCTCCTAACTATGTAGTCGGGCAAGTAAGGGGTCGAATCCCAAGAGACTAATTGGTTCAAAGTAATTGTAGTGACTTCAATTAGAGCTAAGCAAGCAATCAAAATAAGAGGAGATTGATGTAAACTAAAAACTAAAGCAATTTCAATCTAATTGGAAATATCAATAATTAAAAGCAATTCTAGGTTTATGAATTCCCACTAATATGAATTAACTCAACAAGCAATTCCCTTCTCTCTTGATCAATTAATCAATAATTTATAGGATGGAAGTGCCCTAATAATACTAAAGATTTCTTTCTATTAATCAAAAGCTTCCTTAACAAAGCAATCCTACCTATTTTCATGGAGTCAAGCATTCTAAGGACTTTAAGTAAAGCATCCTAAAATTCTAACAAATTTCACCATCTACTTTCGTGATGGTTTCCTTTATCTCAATTTAAAGTTCTCAAATCAATTAAGAATCAACTTTCGTTGCAAACCTAATCACATTCATCCAATATTATTTCTAAAATTGAAAGAATTGTAAATTAATCAAGGTTAGGAATTGGGAATTCAATTGCAAGTCAATCCATATTAGGGTTCATCCTAACCCAAGAATTTGGGGAAACTATTCACATATAGCTATTGAATAAACAAAACTAATATTGAAAGATAACATGATTAATAATAAGAAAATAGAATAGAGATGAGAAAACAATACTTGAATTGATGAAATTGTCAAAACAATGTTGAAAGTACCAAAATTGAGAGTTGTGTGCTCAAAACAAGGAGAGAGGAAGCTTCTTCTATCAACCAAACTAATATTGAAAAGTATGTAAAAGAAATAAAATGAAAAACTCTATGTAAAAACCTATTTAGATGCTAGGAATATGAATAGTTTTCTACATCAAAGAAGGGGCCGCAACCAAGATGTGGCATGTGTTTAATAGAAGTTCCACTCCAAGAATCATTTCCTGATACTATTGAATTCATGAATGAGAGGAACCAAATGGTGGACGTCCCTGTTACTTATGGATGGAAACCCACTATTTGTGCTAAGTGTGCCAAATTAGGGCACATTGCGGCTAATTCTCGTAACTCCACCAAACCTGTTTGGAAGTCGAAACCACAACAGCAGCTTGTTGAGAATTCTAAGTTTGATGCTCCTAAGACGTCTGTTATCTCTGAGCCAGTAGCTCGTCCTTTGGATGATGAGGGTTATCAAGTTGTGACTAACGGTTCTCGACAACCTATGATTTTGTCTAAGTGTCCTAATTTGGAAAATGTATTTGAGTCTCTTACTTTGTAGGATGAAATAGCTTCTCTTGCTTCGGTTGAATTTGGAGAGGATGATGTGGGCATGGATGATGATGGGAAGGTGACTCTTCCTATTCCTAATGGATAGGCTCTTATATTGGAAMGTGAGGGGTATAAATAGGTTGGCCAAGCAGTCTACTGTTAAGTCTTTCCTCTCCAGGAATCAGAATGGCCTAATTTTCCTCTTAGAGACTAAAGTGAAGCCTAAATTCATGGGCTCATTTTATGTTAGACTTTTTTCTAGTTGGTGTTTTACTACTAATATGTAACTTTGTGGTTCCGGTAGACTGGTGCTTGCTTGGAATCCACTTTCTTTTATAGTTAGTATTATTCATATGATTGTTCAATTGATACATATGGTTGTGCAACCTTTTGGGGTTTCGGATTGTTTCTTTTGCACTTGTCTCTATGCTCATAATGAAAATGCTTTGAGGAGATTTTCATGGGAAGATTTGATGGAATTTGGTAGACATATTAAAGGTCCCTGGTTAATTATGGGGGACTTTAATTGTGTTCTTCATGCGGAGGAGAAAATTGGGGATCATGTTAGGTCTTCTAGTATGTTTGATGTCAAACACTGTGTACAAAGCTGTGGGTTGGAGGATTTAACTTCTTCGGGCCATTTCTTGACATYGTGTAATAAGCAGGAGGCTTGTCATCGGATTTATTGTAAGCTTGATAGGGCCATGGTGAATTCTGATTGGATGCAATGTTTTGACAACTCTCATGCCATTTTTCTAAGTGGTAACATTTCTTATCACAGTCCCATTTTATTGAATATGACTGGTTCTTTCACTGGAAGGAAGTCGTTCAAGTATTTTKGGATGTGGTCCTCTTTTCCTGATTTTAAGGTCAAATTGTAACATTGGTGGCAGTTTTCACTTCAAGGGGCTTTGATGTTTCAATTGGTTCGGAAGCTCAGATTTGTGAAGCAGGAGTTAAAGCAGCTCAACCAAATTGGTTTTTCTGACATTCAGGCTATTTATAACTATGCTTTGCGAGGTATGATGATTGCTCAAGAAGCCCTTAGGGCTCATCCTTTTGATGTGAGTACTCTTATGGATGAGAAATGTGTTGTCGTTGCTTATAAGGTGGCTCATCAGAATTACTTTCAGTTTCTTATACAAAAGGCAAAGTGTAGACCGTGGGCCCCCACGGGGGGCTTGGGCCTACATCGATGTATGTAGTTGTTATGGGCTTGAGCCACAGAACCCGCACGTGAGTGCGTTGGGGGAGTGTTGTCGAGTAAGGGGATCGCCACCGTGCCTATAAAGGTTAATCACGGACGCCCAAAACGTAGGTGCCAAAAATATGGCCCCACAGTCTGATCCAGTAACCAGTTCGTGGGTTCGGGGACATGGTACGAATCGAATCTTTGACCCAATCCGCCCGCATGTAGCGGCCTCTACCCAGTCTCATTGTAATTCCATTCAAACACGATAATTGGATGCACGCAACTTAGCAATTTCAAGCCTTATTAGCGCACTAATCCTAAAGGTTACTAGGTGGGTTACTATTATACAAACAATGACTTCTACAATGGATAAGGCGATCACTTTGTTGTTAGTCAATATTAACAAGGATCCTAGAAAACCGGTTGTCCATAATTATATGACTTTAATGTGAACAGCAATTAGATTCCGGTCTTATTAAACAATAATAAAAGCGTGACACATAACATATATAATATATTAATATATTATATATATTATATATATATATATATATATTATATATATATATATAATATATATAATTAATATATATATATATATATTATATTATATATACACGTCATCCTTACCTTGTCATGCAATCAAACAAATGAAGGCGAAATGAAGGTTTAGTTGAGCAACTCAGAGTTATACCTTGATTTCGCTCGTCGATTCGATTCAAAAGAGCACTAGAACTCGTATTTGTATGTTTGTAGTAGCAAGAGAGTGTAAGTGAGAAAGTGAGAGAGTATGTGAAGCTTAACAACGTGTGAAGTTTAGCAACGTGTGAAGTTTAGCAACGTGTATTTGTCGAGAATAAGGAAAGGAGGTTTTTATAGGCACAAAAAGGAAAAAAACGAGCGTATATACCTCAAAACGAGCGTATATACGCTGCAACGGTCATTGGAGCGTATATACGCTCGAAGGAGCGTATAGATGCTAGCAGGAGCGTATATACGCTCGATTATTTCCTACTTCTTTGAAAATATTCCGATTCTTTTCGATTCTTCTCGGATTGGATGAACAAAGGCACCCCTTTTGCAGAAAATACGGTTCTAGGGGTTCTAGAACATCCATGTATTTTTTTAGTTTTTTTAAAGTATTTCTGATTTTTTATGGATTTTTTTGTGTATTTTGATTCATGTAAATATTGTAAAATTCAAAGAAAAATATAGAAAATCGGAAAAATAATCTAAAAATACTGGTGAACTCAGAAAAATGAGAAGAATGCAATGAAAAGTGGAATTATGAAATCACATCAGTATAAACTATTTTAAAAATCCTAAAACTAAATAGAAATTCTAAAAATAGAAAATAAATAATGAAAATACTTTTGCCTCTTATTTGACCCTTGACACATGATTTCGAGCGTTACTTCACTTATTCGAGCTTTTACGAGTTAACTGCGTCTTTTCAGAATCAAATTGATCACGAACGTGGTTATGTTTCATCATCGGTTACTCATTTGGGGAGACACATTTGGGTGTCTACAGAAGCCTCCACTTTGACTGAGTTTGGAGAGACGAGAGTCTCGAGACGAAGTAAAGTACTCGATTTGGGACGGAGAGCAACTCAAGACGTTCTGCGACCCTGAGTTGCCCTTTTTTTCGCCGGTACCTGCAAAACAAGGTTAGTTTATACTATAGCTGCGTCCCTTGCGGCAGATTTCCTTGGATGTGCATGTATCCTTGGAATAATTCACTTGCGTCGGAATTTCTGGTGCGGGAGAAATTCCAAAACCCTAAAGAATGTGCGTCTGCGGAATTTTCTGGTGCGAGAGAAAATTGCAAAACGCGAGAGAATGTGCGTCTGCGGAACTTTTGGCGCGGGAGAGGATTCCAAAACCCGAGATAATGTGCGTATGCGGAATTTCTGGTGCGGGAGAAAATTCCAAACCCGAAAGAGTTTAAGCGGAATTTCTGGTGCGAGAGAAATCCAAAAACCCGAAAAGATGTGTATGCGGAATTTCTGTGCGGGAGCAAATTCTGAAACCCGAAAGAATGTGTATGTGGAATTTCTGGTGCGGGAGTAAATTCCAAAACCCGAAAGAGTGTGTGTGCAAAATTTTTGTGCGGGACCAAATTC
This sequence comes from Bassia scoparia, assembly GCA_008642245.1. Lineage (NCBI taxonomy): Eukaryota > Viridiplantae > Streptophyta > Magnoliopsida > Caryophyllales > Amaranthaceae > Bassia > Bassia scoparia. Next base: position 103,532 of record SNQN01000795.1, on the reverse strand, counting down.
CAAAACCCGAAAGAGTGTGTATGTGGAATTTCTGGTGCTAGAGTAAATTCCGAAACCCAAAAGATGCGTGTGCGGAATTTTTGTGCGGGGAGCAAATTCCAAAACCCGAAAAGAGTGTATATGTGGAATTTCTGGTGCGGGAGCAATTCTCAAACCGAAAGAGTGTGAAAAGGAGATGTTGCGTATACAAAAATCGCGGTATAGCGATGAATTCCATATAGGCGTGTGTAGCAACCGACGTAAGATGGCCTAGCTCGTGTAGAGGTGTGAAATGTGCAATGCTCAATGTGTAATGTGTAGGTGCATAATGATGCATGATGAGTTTGTATGACCAATGCATGATGGTGCTTATGAAAAATATAATGACTAAATGTGTAATGCATGTTTGTCCTTAGATCTAATGCATGAAATGACAAGGCAATTGCTAATGGTAAGATGTTTTTGGATTGCGGGAAAGAGCCATCTCAAAGACTCATTCGTGCAAAGGCGATGCTTGTGATTGCAATGAGCCCCAACCATGGGGTTTATGGTTAGGAGAAAGGCTCAAGTTATGTGGTGATATGGTAAGTTTAGTTGGTGAGCCCCAAGCTTGATGAGCTTGCTGGCGAAATCAAGGTTGGGGCTTGTGTTATAGGGCAATGGTTGATGGAGTAAGGTAAGGCTAGTGGCAGTCATGGACCGGGGTTTTTGGCCTAGCTTTTGTGGTGGTATATATAAGAGAGTGGGGTATCGGGATATGATTTTGATTTGCCCAAATCAGTTACTCAGCTGAATGGTCGCACGAGGAGAGAACATGGAGAAAATGCTGCAATGCGATGCATGATGATTATTACAGAGTGATAGCCTAAGGAAGAGTTGGAGGAGAGCCCTTAAGTGTATGAAAGAATGGGCTAAAGGTTCAAGAAAAGACAAGGCTAAATTTGTGACTAAGGGTAAGTAAATGGGAATTGATGTGGTTGGGTAGATGATGTAGGTTCAAGCTCGAGTCTATATGGGTGCTACAGCTAGGAATTTATGATTCTAGCCATAGTGAATCAAACTAACTGGAGAGTGGACCTCTGAACGTTATTGAGTTATTGGGTCGGACCTCGAGAAGAGGCTTTCCTACGTATCCTTTTGGAATGAGACCATCGTAGTTCTTTATGATTATTTGGACAATGCCTCGTTGAGAGGGCTTTTGCGTTGCAATGTGAGGTTGTGGTTCAAGGGTCGAAAAGGCTCGATGATCACGAAGTGACCCACGTGCGCAGTGTGTTTTTACTTTTGACTTTTTTATTTTGAATTGGGCTTCGAACTTGATTTTGATTGATTTGCATTTGCAGAACTGGCATTGAACTTTTGATTTTTTACCTTTTTTCTTTTCTTTCTTTTGCACATGTCTTTTCTATGACGTTTGTCCAAAGGGTTAGGTAGATGTGGTGATGAAAGAAAGATAGGTTGAATGATTGTGTTTATGGCTCAAAGGGTTGCAAGGATTTTGATTTGATGTGATGAAGGGAATGGAGGAAGAGGTTATTTTGTGGAGCTATGAAAGAAGGCCTCTCTTGGCAATGTCCATTTAAGTGTGAGGTCATCAAGTAATTAATTTGATTCCATTAAAATAGAAGCACAAATTATATGGAGGCGAGGAGATAATGATAAATTTAAATTTATTAATACAAAAGAATTTATTACATAGAGGCTAATTGCAGATTTAATCCTAAACCTAATGACATGACCCGTGGAGAAAAGAAATGATACACAGTCTAGGAAAGGGACTCTCCGACTCGGCCCTAAAGCTAAGACCCTAACTGATTCATGCAAATCGAGAGAATCATCCTCTAGTTCCACTCAAGTGTCGTAGACCTTTGCGAATGTGGTAAGGTCCGATACTTGAGATGATCTTTGTATTTTGGCTGGAGCCAGAAATGAAGGTCTTGACCATCTCTTCTCAGTAGGAGCAGAAGACTAGGGTGGAAGCAACTTCTCTCCATCTAGTCAGATAGGTAGTGAACCCCTCGTTCTCTCCCTACTTAGGATTTCAAGCTCTCGGAAGGATGTTTGGTTTGAATGTTACCCTTGTATCTTACTATGAATGCGTGGATGATGTCTTCCCAAGTAGTATTTTCTTTCTCAGGAATGAAAAGAAACTTCTGACATATTGGTTCCAAAGAAAGGAAAAAGACCATTTTAAAAAAAAGGCGAAGTCAATCCCTTTAGCATATGGTGGTCTTAAATCCCTTGAATGGAATCGAGGGTCATCAGTTGGCTTGAACTGGTATGTCTTCGGCTGAGAATCCTTTGGTAGTTTGGTTGAAAGGTTGGGTCAGAGAGGTTGGTCTTGGTAAAAGATGGGGTCGATGGCTTTTTGGATCGCCTTTTTTAACCAGCTTGTCCAAGGAAGAGCTCGAGGCCAACTCCTTGATCTTGCTTCAAGCTCTTGAACTTGCTCGGCAAGCTTTTGGATCATTTCTTGTTCGGAGGCCATTTTGTGGTGTTAAGGATAATGGTAGTGTAGGATGGAGGAAGGTTAGGTTTGGATTGGGCTTAGGGCTCAACTCTTCGGGTCGAGCAAGGGCTATGGAGACGGCTTCACCCTGTTTAAAAAAGAAATAACTCTTAGTGAACTCCTTTGGCATTAATTGACATATGGATGCAGGTGCAAATGCATGTCCTAATTCCATGGTCATCTTTCCTAGAATGAATGCATGAATGCAAGGTGCCCCTTCGTTTTTTTGAAAAAAAAAATRTTGCTTTTTTTTGTTTTTTTTTTTTTTTGCTTTTTTTTATGCTTTTTTGTCCTTTTTTTTGGAAAGGGCACCGATTGACATGGGAATGCACAATATGCATGTGCCCTAAGAGGTTAAGGTTGTGCCTAGGTAACCTAAAGGTCGAGCCTATGTTGGCCGAGGGTAAGGTCGATCCTAATGTGAGTCTAAGGTCAACATCGAWGGTCAAAGTCTATGCCTACCCTAGTGGTCAAGGGTCAAGACCTAAGGTCAAAGTCTATGCCTACTCTAATGGTCAAGGGTCAAGACCTAGGGTCAAAGTCTATGTGGACTAAGGTCGAAAGTTTGGAGGACAAAGTTCTTGTGAACTAAGGTCAAAGTTAACTAAGGTTAACAATGCATGATGTGAACTAAAAGATGACCATGGACTATATGAAAGTGATTAAGAACATGTGTTAAGGTCAAGAACTATACAATGGATAGGGCCCATACAATGCACATATATACAACACATGATGACAAGTCAACTAGGCTGGGTCGGACAAAGAGGATACCATGCCTAAGAGTAGAGCTGGGTCCAATTTCACCACTTTCACGTTAAGTGATGTCTGGCCGAGTTACCCCTTATGTGCACGCATCCCGTAACACATGCACACACGGCATGGGTGGGATAGGGCTTGCCTTAGCCATGTGATCCATTAACCACATGCAACTAAGGTAGTATCCCCCTAAAGGTGGTCTCGAGCATATAACATGCCCATATTGAGACCAAGGAGCCTAAGGCGTGACCATATGTGGAGGGTCACATGCGGTATGCAAAAATCCAATAATCGTGATGATGGAATTACGAGACTTTCAAGTCTGTCCACTTCACCTAACGGTGATTATCCCCAGTGAAGTCGCCAAATTGTAGACCGTGGGCCCCCGCGGGGGGGCTTGGGCCTACATCGATGTGTGTAGTTGTTGTGGGCTTAAGCCACCGAACCCGCACGTTAGTGCGTTGGGGGAGTGATGTCGAGTAAGGGGGTCGCCACCATGCCTATAAAGGTTAATTACGGACGCCCAAAACGTTGGTGCCAAAACAATGGCCCCACAGTCTGATCCAGTAACCAGTTCGTGGGTTCGAGGACATGGTACGAATTGAATCTTTGACCCAATCCGCCTGCATGTAGCGGCCTCTACTCGGTCTCATTGTAATTCCATTCAAACACYATTATTGGATGCACGCAACTTAGCAATTTCAAGCCTTATTAGCGCACTAATCCTAAAGGTTACTAGGTGGGTTACTATTATACAAACAATGACTTCTACAATNTTTTTCGCCGGTACCTGCAAAACAACGGTTAGTTTTACCTATAGCTGCGTCCCTTGCGGTCAGATTTCCTTGGATGTGCATGTATCCTTGGAATAATTCACTTGCGTCGGAATTTCTGGTGCGGGAGAAAATTCCAAAACCCMAAAGAATGTGCGTCTGCGGAATTTCTGGTGCGAGAGAAAATTGCAAAACCCGAGAGAATGTGCGTCTGCGGAACTTTTGGCGCGGGAGAGGATTCCAAAACCCGAGATAATGTGCGTATGCGGAATTTCTGGTGCGGGAGAAAATTCCAAAACCCYAAAGAGTTTAAGCGGAATTTCTGGTGCGAGAGAAAATCCAAAAACCCGAAAAGATGTGTATGCGGAATTTCTGGTGCGGGAGCAAATTCTGAAACCCGAAAGAATGTGTATGTGGAATTTCTGGTGCGGGAGTAAATTCCAAAACCCGAAAGAGTGTGTGTGCAAAATTTTTGGTGCGGGACCAAATTCCAAAACCCGAAAGAGTGTGTATGTGGAATTTCTGGTGCTAGAGTAAATTCCGAAACCCAAAAGAGTGCGTGTGCGGAATTTTTGGTGCGGGAGCAAATTCCAAAACCCGAAAAGAGTGTATATGTGGAATTTCTGGTGCGGGAGCAAATTCCAAAACCCGAAAGAGTGTGAAAAGGAGATGTTGCGTATACCAAAAATCGCGTATAGCGATGAATTCCATATAGGCGTGTGTAGGCAACCGCACGTAAGATGGGCCCTAGCCTCGTGTAGAGGTGGTGAAATGTGCAATGCTCAATGTGTAATGTGTATGGTGCATAATGCATATGCATGATGATGTTTGTATGACCAATGCATGATGGTGCTTATGAAATAATTATAATGACTAAATGTGTAATGCATGTTTGTCCTTAGATCTAATGCATGAAATGACCAAGGCAATTGACTAATGGTAAGATGTTTTTGGATTGCGGGAAAGAGCCATCTCAAGACCCCATTCGTGCAAAGGCGATGCTTGTGATTGCAAGTGAGCCCCCAACCCATGGGGTTTATGGTTAGGAGAAAGGCTCAAGTTATGTGGTGATGATGGTAAGTTTAGTTGGTGAGCCCCAAGCTTGATGAGCTTGCTTGGCGAAATCAAGGTTGGGGCTTGTGTTATAGGGCAATGGTTGATGGAGTAAGGTAAGGCTAGTGGAGTCATGGACCGTGGGTTTTGGCCTAGCTTTTTGTGGTGGTAATTATAAGAGATGGGGTATCGGGATATGATTTTGATTTGCCCAAATCAGTAACTTCAGCTGAATGTCGCACGAGGAGAGAACATGGAGAAAATGCTGCAATGCGATGCATGATGATTATTACAGAGTGATAGCCTAAGGAAGAGTTGAGGAGAGCCCCTTAAGGTGTCAGGGTACGTCTAGTGGTATTTCTTATCAGTCCATTTTATTGAATATGACTGGTCTTTCACCGTGAAAGGAAGTCCGTTCAAAAAGTATTTCGGAATGTGGTCTCTTTTCCTGAATTTTAAGGTCAAATTGTAACATTGGTGGCAGTTTTCACTTCAAGGGGCTTTGATGTTTCAATTGGTTTCGGAAGCTCAGATTTGTGAAGCAGGAGTTAAATGCAGCTGCAACCAAATTGGTTTTTCTGCATCAGCATTATAACTATGCTTTGCGAGTATGATGATTGCTCAAGAAGCCCTTAGGGCTCATCCTTTTGATGTGAGTACTCTTATGGATGAGAAATGTGTTGTCGTTGCTTATAGGTGGCTCTCATCAGAATTTACTTTCAGTTTCTTATACAAAAGGCAAAGTGTAGAAAACCCGTCGGGCCCCCACGTGGGGGGCTTGGGCCTACTTGCGATGGTATTAGTTGTTATGGTGCTTGAGCACACAGAACCCGCACGTGCAGTGCGTTGGGGAAGTGTTTGTCGGACGTAGGGGATGCCACGGCCTATAAAGTGTAATCACGACGACCGCCAAAACGTGGTGCCAAAAATTGGCCCACAGTCTGATCCAGTAACCAGTTCGTGGGTTGGGGACATGGTACGAATCATCTGTTTGACCCAATCCGCCCGCATTGTAGCGGCTCTACCAGTCTCTTGAATTCTTTCCATTCAAACAGATAATTGGATGCACGCAACTTAGACAATTTCAAGCCTTATTAGCGCACTATCTAAAGGTGTACTAGGCTGGGTTACTATATACAAACATGACTATCTAGACAATGGATAAGGGATCACTTTGTTGTTAGTTCAATATTAACAAGGATCCTAGAAAACCGGTTGTCCATAATTATAGACTTTAAATGTGACACAGCAATTAGATTCCGTCTTATTAAACAAATAATATAAAGCGGTGACACATAACATATATATATATATATATATATAATATATATAATTATTATATATATATATAATATATATTATATATTATTTAATATATATATATATATATATATATATATATATTATATACACGTATCCTTACCTGTCATGCAATCAACACAAAATAGAAGGCGCAATGAAGGGTTTAGTTGAGCAACTCAGAGTTATACACTTGATTCTCGCTCGTCGATTCGATTCAAAGAGCACAGAATCGTTTTTGTATGTTTTGTAGTAGCAAGAGAGTGTAAGTGAGAAAGTGAGAGAGTATGTGATAGCTTAACAAACGTGTGAAGTTTTAGCAACGTGTGAAGTTTGAGCAACGTGTGATTTGTTCGGAATAAGGCAAAGGAGGTTTTTATAGGCACAAAAAAGGAAAAAACGAGCGTTATAACGCTCAAACGACTACTAGCGCTGAACGTATGAGCGCAACGTCAGAAGGTAATAACGCTCGATAGGAGCGTATAGATGCTAGCAGGAGCGTAATACGCTCTGATTATTCCTACTCTCCTTGAAAATTCATTCTCATTCTTCGATTCTTCTCGATTGGATGACAACCAAGGCAGCCCTCTCCTTTGCAAGAAAAATACGGTTTCTAGGGGGTTCTAGAACATCCATGTATTTTTTTTAGTTTTTTTTAAGTATTTTCTGATTTTTTATGGATTTTTTGTGTATTTCTGATTCAGTAAATATTCGTAAGAATTCAAAGAACAAATATAGAAATACGGAAAAATAATCTAAAAATCTGGTGAACTCAGAAGAAATGAAGAAGAATGCAATGTAAAAGTGGAATTATGAAATCACCACAGTATAAAACTAATTTTAAAATCTAAACTAAATACGAACATTCTAAAAATAGAATAATAAATAAATGAAAATAACTTTGCCTCTATTGACCCTTGACACATGATTTCGAAGCGTTACTTCACTTAATTCGAGCTTTTTAACGGCTTAAGCTGCGTCTTTTTCAGATCAAATTGATCACAGAAACGTTGGTTGTTTCATCATCCGGTTTACTCATTTGGGGAGAACACATTTGGGTGTCTACAGAAGCCTCCATTTGACTAGTTTGGAGAGACGAGAGTCCTCGCAGAACGAAGTAAAGTACGGCGATTTGGGACGCGAACGCCAACTCAAGAACGTTCTGCGACCCTGAGTTGCCCTTTTTTCGCCGGTACCCTGCAAAAACAAGGTTAGTTTACTATAGCTGCGTCCCTTGCGGCAGATTTCCTTGGATGTGCATGTATCCTTGGATAATTCACTTGCGTCGGAAATGTTCTGGTGCGGGAGAAATTCAAAACCCTAAGAGAATGTGCGTCTGCGGAATTTCTGGTGCGAGAGAAAATTGCAAACCGAGAGAATGTGGCGTCTGCGGAACTTTTGGCGGCGGGAAGAGGATTCCAAAACCCGAGATAATGGTGCGGTAGTGCGGAATTTTGGTGCGGAGAAATTCAAACCCGAAGAGTTTAAGCGAAATTTCTGGTGCGCAGAGAAAATCCAAAAAGCGCCGAGAAGGATGGTGTAGCGGATTTCTGGTGGCGGGAGCAAATTCTGAAACCCGAAAGAATGTGTTGTGGAATCTTCTGGTGCGGGAGTAATTCCAAACCGTCGAAAGAGTGTGTCGTGAAAATTTTTGTGTGCGGAACCAATCTCCAAAACCCGAAAGAGTGTGTAAAAAAAAAATCTGTTGGACAAATTTCTTCGGTGCTAGAGTAAATTCCGAAACCCAAAAGAGTGGTGTGCGGTAAGTTTTTGGTGCGGGAGCAAATTCCAAAACCCGAAAAGAGTGTTATGTGGAACTTTCTGGTGCGGGAGCAATTTCAAAACCGAAAGAGTGTGAAAGGAGATGTTGCGTATAAAAAAAATGCGTATAGCGATGAATCCATATATGGCGTGTGTAGTGCAACCACCGTAAGATGGCCCTACCTGTGTAGAGGTGTGAAATGTGCAATGCTAATGTGGTAATGTGTATGCGTGCATAAATGCATATGCATGATGCATGTTTGTAATGCACCAATGCACTGATGGTGCTTATGAATATATAATGAACTAATGTGTAATGCATGTTTGTCTTAGATTTAATGCATGAAATGACAAGGCATATTGCTAATGGTAAGATGTTTTTGGATTTGCGGGAAGAGCCCATCATCAAGACCCATTCGTGCAAAGGCGATGCTTGTGCTTGTCAAGTGAGGCCCCAACATGGGGTTTATGGTTAGGAGAAAGGCTTCAAGTTAATGTGGTGATGAATGGTAAGTTTAGTTGGGAGCCCCAAGCTTGATGAGCTTGCTTGGCGAAATCAAGGTTGGGGTTGTGTTATAGGGCACTGGTTGATGGAGTAAGGTAAGGCTAGTGGAGTCATGGACCGGGGTTTTGGCCTAGCTTTTTGTGTTGTATAATATAAGAGGTGGGGTGATCGGGGATATTGATTGTTGATTTGTCTCTAAGTATTACTTTTAACTCGCTTGATATTGTTCGCATTCGTGGTAGTAGTACTATGGTAGATATATTATTGCGTTGCTTTTAATGCGATGTCTATGATGATTTATTTATCTAGATGTTGTATTTGAGTCTAAGGAAGTAGTTGGATGTATTTGAGCCTTCTTATATGTTAGAAAAATTGGCTAATGTGTTTTTTCAAGAAAATGACAAGTTAAATATTTGTGACTAAGGGTAAGTAAATGGGTTAATTGATGTGGTTGCTAGATGATGTAGGCTTCAAGCTCGAGTCTATTCGGGTGCTACACTAGGAATTTATGATTCTAGCCTTTAAAGTGAATCAAACTAACTGGAGGTGGAACCTCTGACGTTAATTGGTTACTTGGGTCGGACCTCGAGAAGAGGTTTCCTATTCGTATCTTTTGGAATGAGACCATCGTAGGTTCTTTATATTATTTGGACAATGCCTCGTGTGGAGGGCTTTTGCGGTTGCGAGATGTGAGGTTGTGTTCAAGGGTCGAGAAACGGCTCGATGATCACGAAGTGACCCACGTGCGCGTGTGCTTTTTAACTTTTGACTTTTTTATTTGAATTGGGCTTCGAACTTGATTTTGATTTGATTTGCATTTGCAGACTGGCATTGAACTTTTGATTTTTACACTTTTTTCTTTTCTTTCTTTTGCCATGTCTTTCTATGATCCTTTGGTCCAAAGGGTTAGGTAGATGTGGTGATGAAAAGAAGATAGGTTGAATGATTGTGTTTATGGCTTCAAAAGGGTTGCAAGGATTTTGATTTGATGTGATGAAGGGAATGGAGGGAAGAGTGTTATTTTGTGGAGCTATCGAAAGAAAGGCTCTCTTGGCCAGATGTCCATTAAGTGTGAGGTCATCAAGTAAATTAATTTGATTCCATTAAAATAGAAGCACAAAATATGGAGGCTAGGCAGATAATGATAAATTAATTTATTAATACAAAAGAATTATTACATAGAGGCTAATTGACAGAATTTGAATCCTAGAACGTAATGACATAGAACCCGTGGAGAAAAAGAAAATGATAACAGCTCTAAGGGAAAGGGACTTCTCCGACTCGGCCCTAAAGCTAAGACCCTATGATTCATTGCAAATCGAAGAAGATCATCCCTTATGTCCACACTCAAGTGTCGTAGACCTTTGCGAATTGTGGTAAGGTCCGGATACTGAGATGATCTTTGTATTTTGGCTGGAGCCAGAAATGAAGGTCTTGAACCATGCTCTTCTCAGTAGGAGCAAGAAGACTAGGGTGGCAGCTAACTTCTTCTCCATCTAGTCAGATAGGTAGTGAACCTCTTCTCTCCTACTTAAGGATTTCAAGCTGGTAAGGATCGTTTGGTTTGAATGTTACCGTTAGTATCTTACTCATGCAATGGTGGATGCATGTTTCCCGAAGCTAGCTATTTTCTTTCTCAGGGAATGAAGAAAGAAGACTTCTGACAATTGGGTTCCCAAAGAAAGAAAAAGACCATTTTAAAAAAGGCGAAGTCAATCCCTTTTAGCATCGATGGGTGGTCTTAAATCCCTTGAATGGATGAGGGTCCTCAGTTGGCTTTGATACTGGTTGTCTTCGGCTGAGAATCCTTTGGTAGTTTGGTTGAAAAGGTTGGGTCAAGATGAGGTTGGTCTTGGAAAGATGGGGTCGATGGCCTTTTTGGATCGCTTTCATTAACCAGCTTGTCCAGGATAGATGCTCGAGGCCAACTTCCTTGATCTTAGCTTCAAGCTCTTGAACTTGCTTACGGGCAAGCTTTTGGATCATTTTGTTTCGGGAGGCATTTTGTGGTGTTAAGGATAGATGGTAGTGTAGGATGGAGGAAGGTTAGGTTTGGAATTGGGCTTAGGCTCCAAACCTTCGGGTCGAGCAAGGGCTATGGAGACCGGCTTCACCCTGTTATAAAAAAAGAAATAAACTCTTAGTGAACTCCCCTTTTTGGGGTTCATTAATTGAACATATGGATGGCAGGTGCAAATGCATGTACCTAATTACCATGGTCATCTTCCTAGAATGAATGATGAATGCAAGGTGCCCTCTGCGTTTTTTTGACAAAAAAAATGCCTGTGCTGTTTTTTTTTGTTTTTTTTTTTTTTTTTTTGCTTTTTTTTTTATATGCTTTTTTGTCCTGTTTTTTTGGAAGGGCAACCGATTGACATGGGGCAGTGCACAATATGCATGTGCCCTAATGAGGTGGTTGTGCCAGGTCACTAAAGGTCGAGCTATGTTGGCCGAGGGTAAGGTCGAATCTACAATGTGAGTCTAAGGTCAACCATCGATGGTAAAGTCTATGGCCTAACCTAAGTTCGGGTCATGGGTCAAGACTACGGTAAGGTAAAGTTCTCATGCCTACTCTAATGGTCAAGGTCAAGACCTAGGGTCAAAGGTCTATGTGGATAAGGTCGAAAGTTTGGAGGACAAAGTTCTTCTTGTGAACTAAGGTCAAGTTAATAGGTTAACAATGCCATGATGTGAATTAAAAGATGACCATGGAACTAATATGAGTGATTAAGAACATGTTACGGTCAGAACTATACATAGGATATGGGCCCATACAATGGCACAATATACAACACAATGATGACAGTCAACTAGGCTGGGTCGGACAAAGCGATACCATGCTAAGGTGAGCCTGGGTCTCAATTTCACCAACTTTCAACGTTAAGTGATGTTGGCGGTTTACCCCTTATGTGCAGCATCCGTAACACAGCACACACGGCATGGTGGGATAGGGCTTCGCTTTAGCATGTGATCCATTAACACATGCAACTAAGGTAGTATCCCCCTAAAGGTGGTCTCGAGCATGATAAACATGCCATATTGAGACCAAGGAGCCTAAGGCGACATATGTGGAGGGTCAATGCGGTATGCAAAATTCCAAATCGTATGATGGAATTACGAGACTTTCAAGTCTGTCACTTCACCTAAACGGTGATTAAATCCCAGTGAAGTCGCAAATTGTAGAGCCGTGGGCCCCCGCGGGGGGTGCTTGGGCTACATCGAGTGTGTAGTTTGTTGTGGGCTTAAGCCACGAACCGCACGTTATGCGTTGGGGGAGTGGATGTCGATAAGGGGACGCGCACCCATGCATAAGGTTAATTAACGGAGCGCCAATCAACGTTGGTGCCTAAAAACAATGGCCCCACAGTCATGATCAGTAACAGTTTCGTGGGTTTGAGGACATGGTACGAATTTGAATCTTTGACCCAATCGCCTGCATGTAGCGGCCCGTCTACTCGTCTCATTGTAATTCCATTCAAACACAATTATTGATGCACGAGCACTTAGGCAATTTAAGCCTTATAGCGCACTAATCCTAAGGTACTAGGGTGGGTACTATTATAATACAAACAATGATTTACAATGATAGGCGTCACTTTGTTGTTAGTCAATATTAACAAGGATCTAGAAAACCGGTTGTTCCATAATTATATGACTTTAATTTGACAGGCAATTAGATTCCGGTCTATATTAAACAAATATACAAAGCGTGACCAAACAAGCAATATATAACAACTATATATATCTATATATATATTATATATATATATATATAATATATATATAAATAATAATACCATCCTTACCGTTGTCACTGCAAATCAACAAATCGTTAGAATATAAATAAAAAGTGCCTTTGATCGATCCGCTAAACAAGACAAAAAAATCGTTAGATATTGAGATAACATTGTTAACAATGGTGAACAATAATAATGATAATAATAAGACTAATAATAGTAATATGAAACATGAAAATGACATTGGAAAACACAAAAGGAGAATATTAATCCTACATATATTACATGCAACAACTAAAAGGTGGGTTTCTACATTTTAATTAGTTTAATTGAAACTCGTAATAGTTATAGTCAAGTTTTAGAAGAAGGGGCGAATGAAGGTTTTAGTTGAGCAACCTCAGAGTTATAGCTTGATTTCGCTCGTCGTTCGATTCAAAAGAGCACTAAATCGTATTTGGTATGTTTGTAGTAGCAAAGAGGTAAGTGAGTAAGTGAGAGAGTATGTGAAGCTTAACACATGTGAAGTTTAGCAACGTGTGAAGTTGTCGAGATGAGGCAAAGGAGGGTTTTATAGGCACAAAAAGGCCAAAACGAGCGTACATACGCTCGAAGGAGCATATATATGCTGGCGGAGCATATATACGCTCCGAAGAGCGTATATAACGCTGGCAGGCGTTTATACGCCGATTATTTCCTACCCTCCTTTGAAAATGTTACGATTCTTTTCGATTCTCTCGATTTTCTCGGATTGGATCGACACCTAGACACGCCCTTTTGCAAAAATACGGTTCTATGGGGTTTTAGAAATTCCATGTTTTTTTTGGTATTTTTAAAGTATTTTCTGATTTTTTTTATGGATTTTTTGTGTATTTGATTCTTGTTAAATAATTGTAAATTCATAGAAATTGGAAAAAAATCTAAAATATTGGTGAACTCAGAAACAAATGAGAAAGAAGCAATGAAAGTAGAATTATGAAAATCACCAGTAATAAATTATTTAAAAAATCCGTAAAGACTAAATAGAAAATTCTAAAATAGACAAATATATAAAGAATAAAAGAAAATACTTTTTTGGCCCTCTTATGTGACCCTGAACACATGATTTCGAGCATTAATTCACGTTTTTCGAGCTTTTTTACGAGTTCAACTAGGCGTCTTTTCCAGAATCAAATTAATCACGAACGTGGTATGTTTCATCATCGGTACTCATTTGGGGAGAACATTGAGGTGTCTACAAAAGGTTTCTTGGTTATCTATAGGGATGAGAATCTAACTCTTTTCATGGGTAATCACGACTAAGGCTTCAGAATAATTTTTTTGCTATTCATGATGTCATGGCACGTTACATACTTCCCTGATTCTAATTGCCAATCGCTTTCTTTCACTACTATTCTTCCTGGTTTTGGGAGAGTCTGATGATGTTAAGACCTGTGATGCTTTTGTTGTTCAAG
>SNQN01000795.1:53624-89681 GCA_008642245.1 Bassia scoparia | reverse complement strand
CTGGTCCTTTGGTTTCTGAGATGCATAGGTCTTTGTTGATTAGGGAGGTTACTGCTTTTGAGGTCAAACATGCCATTTTTTCCATTGATGGAGATAAGAGTCCTGGTCCTGATGGTTTTGGATCCCACTTTTTCAAGGATCATTGGGACATTGTGGGTCCTTTGGTTACTGAGGCAGTTTGTGATTTCTTCAAATCTGGTAAGTTATTGAGGGAGCTGAATCATACCTTTATTTCTCTGATTCCTAAGACTTCTTGTCCTAAGCATGTGACTGAGTTTCGCCCTATCTCTTGTTGTAACACTGTGTACAAGTGTATCACCAAAATTTTGAGTTGGAGGTTGCGACAAGTTTTACCTTCCATTATCAATGAGAACTAAGGGGCTTTTGTCTTTGGAAGGTATATAGTGCATAATATTTTGGTTTGTCAGGACTTAGTGAAGTTTTATGGTAGGAAGTCGACCAGACCCAGTTGCTTGATCAAGCTGGACTTGCGGAAAGCCTATGATACTATTGATTGGTCTTTTCTTGGCCAAATTCTAGTGTTGATGGGTTTTCCTGATGTTTTTGTTCATCTTGTTATGACTTGTGTTACTTCTCCTATGTTCTCCCTTATGATCAATGGTGTTCCTCATGGTTTCTTCAAATRTGGCAGGGGTTTGAGGCAGGGTGATCCACTTTCACCTCTTTTTTTTTATTATTTGCATGGAGTATTTGACGATGTTACTGAATCGTGCAGTTCAGGAAAAACCTTTCAGATTTCATCCTCAATGCAAGTCTGTGGGTCTTTCCCATCTGTGTTTTGCTAATTTTTTGATTCTCTACTCTCATGGTGATATGGAGTCCGTTAGGACTCTTCTTGAGGCTTTTGATACTTTTTCTACCTCTTCTGGTCTCAAGGCTAATAAATCTAAGACCGAGGTTTATCATTGTGGAATGAGTCAGGCTTGTGTTGATGATATTTTGGACTGTACTGGTTTCAAGCTTGGTCATCTTCCTTTCAAATATCTTAGAGTTCCCGTTTGTTCTAAAAAGCTCTCTGCTAAGCAATGTGATATTCTGATTAAGAAGATGACAGCTAAAATCAAAGTTTGGAGTTTTAGACACATCTCTTTTATTGGTAGATGTCAGCTAGTGAATTCTGTGCTCATGAGTATCCATTTGTATTGGACTCAAGTTTTCATGCTTCCTAGATCTGTCTTAGTTGGAGTTGAGCAGGTGTGTAGAGCTTTTTTGTGGCATGGTACTTGGCTTTCTTCTAAACTAGGTAATGTTCATTGGGACCAGGTGTGTACTCCCAAGTATGCTAGCGGTTTGGGAGTCAAGAACATTTATTTGTGGAATATTGCTAATCTTGGTAGACATGTTTGGGCTATCTCCCATAAGCAAGACAACCTTTGGATTAAATGGATTCATTCAATTTATGTGAAGCATCGGAATTGGATTCAATATTTGCCTCCTATTGATTCTTTTTGGTATTGGAGGAAGATCTGTGAAGTCAAGCAGCTTTTTGTGCACAAAGGCATTATGCCTCTTCTCTCTAGCATGGCCAAGTATTCAGTTTCGGAGGTATATCATCACATGACTGGTGCTTTTCAACATGTTGTTATGGATAAGTGGGTCTGGAATCGCTTATCTATTCCTCGGCATAGATTTGCTTGTTGGTTACTTTTTCATGGCAAGTTGAATACTAAGGTCCGTTTTACACAAATGTGGATTATTGGCTAACCAGGATTGTGTCCTTTGTCAACAAAGTCTTGAGGATATTGAGCATCTTTTTGGATCCTGTGTGGTTTGGACTTCTTTCTTGCAGCCTATTCTGATCTGGCTTGGCATTTCTCGCTAGCCTATGCACTTTCTTACGGTATTGCATCTTATTGCTTGACAGTCTTCTTGGTTTGTGTTCCGGAAACGGGTGTATTATGTTGTTATGCAGGCTGCCATTAGTATGATGTGGCAGATGAGGAATGCCCTAGTGTGGGATAATAGGTCTCCTGATTTTGTTCATGTTGTTTCTTCACTGAGATTTGGTGTAATTCATCGCATTAAATGTATTTTGCCTAGGAAAGTCTCTAAACAGGATCTTCATTGGTTTAATCAGCTTTGATGTGTAGTTTGGTTGTTTGGCATATTTTGTTGTGCCTTAGGTTTTAATTGGTGTTTTGTTTTGTTCACAATAAAATCTTTTGCTTATTTACCCCAAAAAAATAAATTCAAAATGATCATAACTATAATCTTCATCATTATAGAGTTTCATTATCCATATTTAAGACTATATTTCGAGTTTTAAAACCATTTATTTTAGTTATCTATCTATCTATCTATCTATCTATCTATCTATCTATCTATCTATCTATCTATCTATCTATCTATCTTCTATTATTATCTAATTATTTCTTATTATAATTATTTATCTTATTATTATCTATCTTCTATTTCATTAGTTTAACACATGGATATTAATATAATTTTTCGATTATTTTTTATAATTTTCTATGAATTTTATAAATATTACAAAAATCAAAATACCAAAAAAAATATCAAAAAAATCTTCAAATTACAAAAAATACTCAGAATGTTCTAGACCCCTAGAAGTATTTCTGCGACAGGGAGTGGTCTAGGTTTCAAGTCCAAGAAGAATCAAGAAGAATCGGATTTAAAGGTAGGAAATAATCGAGTGTATATACGCTTGAGAAGCGTATATACGCTCAATACAACACACGTTGCTAAGCTTCACATTTCTCTCACTTTCTCACTTACACCTCACTTACTACTACAAATACAAAATACGAGTTCTAGCGCTCTTTTAATCGAATGGACGAGCGAAATCAAGGTATAATCTGAGGTTACTGCCAAAACCTTCATTTCGCATTCTTTTAACTTGATTAATAACTATTGCGAATTTCAATTAAACTAATAAAATGTAGAAACCTACCTTCAATTGTTGCATGTAAATACGTAGGATTAATCATCTCATTTTTCGTTTTTATTACTATTTCATTTTCGTCATTTTTTATTATTATCTCAAACTAAACATGTTTATGTGTTGTCTAGCGGATAAAAGGCATTTTGTCAATACTAACATGTTTGTTTGACTTGTTTAGCGGATCGATCAAAGGCGTTTTCATTATATTCATTATAATTTTTTAAGTTTTTGTTTGCAAGGTAAGGATGATGTATATTATATATATATGTTGTATATATATTTTTGTGCCACGCTTTGTATATTTTGACTAATAACCGGAAATTACACGAACCACATTAAAGTTAGATAATTATGGACAACCGGTCTTCTAGGCTCCTTGTAATTGACTAACAACAAAGTGATTGCCTTATTCTGTGAGAAGTCATTGTTTGCATAATAGTACCCACTTAGTAACTTTAGGGTTAGTGCGCTAATAGGTTTGAAATTGCTAAGATATGTGCCAATAATCGCGTTTGAATGGAATTACAATGAGCGGAGTAGAGCCGCTACATGCGGGCGGATTGGGTCAAAGATTCAATCCGTACCATGTCCCGACCCACGAGCTGGTTACCAGATCGGACGGTGGGGCATTGTTTGGCACCAACGTTCGGGCGCCGTGATTAACATTTATAGGCACGGTGGCGATCCCTTACTCGACAACACCAAACGCACTCACGTGCGGGTTTTGTTGCTCATGCCACAACAACCACTACATCGATGTTGGCCCAGCCCGCGGGGTAGGCTGCGGTCTACAAGGCCCTTGGACCATGGTCCAAGATTGAGTGCTCTAAGCAAAATCACTCAATTGGTGTGCATAAAATTAATTATTTGAATTCGTTTACCAAATCACTAAGGGCAATTTGATATTTTATTTTTTTGTTTTTTTAAAGTCAATGAAATATCACATAATGTAAATCAAAAAAATTAAATATTTATAATCATGATAATTAAAACTCCATGAAAAAGTTGAAACTACTTAAAATAAACAACAAAGAATTATGTACATCAATTGAGTATTTACAAATAAGAATGAGATTACAGGTGTAGACACCTAAATGTGTCTCCCAAATGATAATCCGTGATGAAACATACCGCGTCTCGCGATTGTTTCGACTCAGAAAAGATGCTTTGAACTCACAAAAGTTGGAAATACGTGAGTGCATCTCGAACTATTGGAGCATAGGACAAATAAAAGGGGCAAAAATATTTTCTTTTATTTTTTAATTATTTTCTATTTTTAGGATTTTTTTTAATAATTATATTGGTGATCTCCATAATTTCCAGTTTTCATCACACTCTTCACATTTTTCTGAGCTCACCAGTATTTTAGATTATTTTTTGATTTTTCTACATTTTTCTATGATTTTTATAAGTTTTTATACGCAGAAAATAAAAAAAATACAAAATACACAGAAAACTACGGAAATACGTGGAACCTTCTAGAACATCTAGAACTCCTTGCTTGGAGAGCAAGGTGTCTAGGTGCGTCGAATCAGGCAAATCACGAATAAAATCGAGGAAATCAAAATATTTTCGAGTTTGGAAAAAATATATACGCAGAGGCTTGCGTATATACGCAGAGGCCTGCGTATTACGCAGCCCCCTGCTATATATCGCAGGACTGCGTATATAACGCAGGCCACCTACGTATATACGCAGACCTGCGTATATACGCAGCTCTCCTGCGTATATACGGAGGGTTTTTCCTCCTTCGTGTCTCGCGCCTATAAATACGTGCCTTGCTCATTTCGAAAGGACACGATTTTTCAACTGACACACGTCTATTCTCTCTCTCTCCCGTCCCTAACTGGCGTATTCTCTCTCCCACTCTCTCAAACACTCTAAATACATTGTTCTTGAGTTCTAAGCATCGATTCTGTTTCGATTCAAAGCGAAATCAAGGTATAAATCTGAGATTACTCACCTAAATACTTTTTTTTGACTCTTCTTAATTCCTTTTGTCACTTTTAATTTGACTAATTTTTATTGCGAGTTTCAATTAAATCAATACAATGTAGAAACTCACTTTTTATTTGATTCATAGTAATAAAATAGGTTTAATGTTCACTTTCGTTAATTTCATTGTACCTTTTATTTTCATTGTTATTTTCATTGTTGCTAGTCATTACTAACATTCTCCTTGGTTTTGTATAGCCATCTCACGAATCGTTTATTCGATTTAATCGTTTTATTCGATTTAAAACTAACAATAAATTGATTGCAGTGACAAGGTGAGGATGGCGTACATATATTACTATGGTTTTTCATATTTATGTATTTTTCATGTGGATGTTATCCATATTGTATATATATTCTATCACACTTGTTATATGCTTAAACAAGACCGGAATTCAATTGCGTACATTAAAGTCAGATAATCATGGACGACCGGTTTTATAGGCTTATTAATTTGACTAATAATCAAGTGATCGTTTATCCATGGTAGAAGTCATTGTTTGTCATAATAGAAAACCTCATAATATTAGTTAGGGGCTTTCTCAAGATCAATTCAATAGGCTCTTTGAATTCAATTGTTATGATTTATGGAACTACAATGAGACCGAGTAGAGGCCGCACATGCGGGGGATTGGGTTACTGATTCAATCCGTACAATGTCCCCGAACCCACACTTTGGTTACTGGACCTATTTGTGGGGCACTAGTTTGGCACAATGTTTTCGGCGTCCGTGAATAACCTATATAGGCACGGTGGCGATCCCCTCAATTCGACAAACACCCACGCAATTCACATGCGGATTCCATGGTCAATTCCATGACACTGAAGCTGAGGTCACCCCCCCCCCCTAAGGGGGCGAAGCCTAACAGGTAATATCGTTAAGAAATATTTTAGTTAATTTACTTATTTACACCTTTAAATTTCTTCGTTAAAAAGAATGCAAAAAAGTTTGGTTACAATCCACACTATTTCTTATAATTTCATGAATTTTTGTTAGTAATTACAATTGATATTATATGCCCTTAGACCATGGTGCAAGATTTGAGTGCTCTAGACCAAAATCACTCAATTGGTGTGCCACAATACTTAATTATTTGAATTCGTTTACCAAATCACTAATGTCTCATTTGATATCTTTGTAGTTTTTTTTAAGTCAATGAAATATCACATATAGTAAATAAAAAATATTTAAACCTATTATAATCATGATAATTTTTAAAACTCCAATGAAAAAGTTGAAACTACTTACAAATAAACGTTTTCAGGTTTCCTTTTATGGTTTTTCTTCCCAAAAGAAGCTAAAAAGTAGGAAGAAAAAAATACTCCTTAAGGTCATTGTACGGGCAACGGGGCATCCCCGGACCAACTCGTTCGCTGGTCCCTTTGCCCCGCAGGGGTACAACCTCGGTGARACCTTGTTTTTTTTCATAATTGAATTCTTGCTTATTGCATAGTGTAAGTATGACTAGAGTTGTGTGAATTATACTCGAAAACACAAGTAGAGGAATTCGCCACTTGTAGACACCCAAAAGTGTCTCCCTAAATTGAATAGCCGATGAGGAAAAGTACGATATTTCGAAATAGATTTGATTTCGAAAGTTGTGACAAAACCCATAAACCACACCCATTTGCACAAGTCAAATTAAAGTTGTGTTTGAAATCATACACCGAGGGCCCAATAATAGCTGGAAAATATTTAATTTAATTATTTTCTATGTTAAGGCCATTTTTCTTAGCAAAATGATTTTTTAGAATTATTTCTAAAGGTCATTTCAAATATTTTTCATTCTCATCTTATTCATCTCATTTTTCCGAGTTTGCCAGTATTTTTAAATAATTTTTCTCATTTTTATATGATTTTCTATGATTTTTATAAGTTTGCGAAATAATTTTCAAAAATAAATAAATTCAGAAATTCTATGAGAAATCTAGTAAATTCGAGAATGATCCGGAAAATTCTAGAAGGTTAACCTCGAGCTCCAAGCAAGTCAAAATTGGATAAAGGATATTCCCGGATCATAGTTTAGATTCAGAAAATACAGATAGGATTTCCCAAACAAAAGATAGATAGAGGGATAGAATTGTATATACGATTAGTTGACATGGCTATCACGTCAACACAACTGTATATACAAAGGACCTACCGTATATACGCTTGGTATGAGCATATGTACTGTCTCCACACCGTGTATACGCTTGGTCAAGAGTATATACGAAACCCCTTTTCTATCTATCTTTTTCGTATACGCATATAAATATATGCTCTCGGTACTTAATCGAACATCAACGAAAACCAACGATCTATGAGTGAAAACCTTCGCATGACGTGCAATTCAAATATCTCAAAAACCTCTCTCTCTCATTCAAATTCAATCCACAAAACACAAACCATTCACAATATAGGGACTTGCTAGAATGAGAAATAGGAAAATGAGAAAACTAATTAAAAGTTGACATCAGTCTATCATAAAGTAGAAAGTACATAAGAGGAGAATATTTGCTTTTTAAAAAAGTACGAAGTGAGACATGTGTCAACATTTAAGTGGTTTTCTTATTTCACATTTCTCATTCTAATAAGTCAACTATATATATATATATATATATATATATATATATAGAGAGAGAGAGAGAGAGAGTCAAGATCTAATGAAAACCACATGTTATATGAGAACATGAAACCAAAATGGGTACATTTTACATTTTAAGGGGTAAACAAGACTTTCAGCTACTGTTGATGAACAGTACACGTGTACCCCTTTAAACCTTCAATGTACCCCAAATTGAAATACAAGTATATACATAGATTAAACTGTGACCGTCCATCAAGATTAAAAGTTTTTAGTTTTCACCTCAGGTTTGTGTTTTCACATTAAATATATATATATATATATATATATATATATATATATATATATATATATATATATATATATATATATATATATATATATATATATATAAAGTATATTTTCTTAATTTTTTTGCCTATGACTCTTTTGATTGCTTAATCGTGACCGAAATTTGCTTGAATCACATTAAATTCAGATTAATTATGCATGGACGAACGGCATTTAGGCACCATATTAATTTGATTAATTCAAAGTGGTCGCGATTATTAGTCTAGGTAGCGATACATGTATAAAAGAAATCAACTCTTCTAGTAATATAAGATTAAGGCGCGTTCTAAGATCAAATCAATAGGCTCTTTGAATTCAATTATTATGATTCGTGGAACTACAATGAGACCGAGTAGAGGCCGCTACATGCGGGAATATTAGGTTAAAGATCTGGTTTGTACCATGTCCCCGAACCCAGAAACTYGTTATTGGACCTAACAGTGGGGCCATTAGTTTGGCACCGTACCAATGTTTAAGATGTCCGTGATTACACTGTATAGGCACGGAGGCGATCTCTTCTATTGACAACACACCCCAACGCGCTCACGTGCGGTATCTGTGGTTCAAACTCACAAACAAAATCAACGTAGGACAAGACCTAATAAGGGCACATGCCTACACCACACTTTTTTTGCGAGTTGCAGATCCCGTTTTGAGTTTTGCTGAGACATAATGCAAGGTGAAGAACTTAATAGTCTGGTTGTGCACCAAAGATCATGGATTAGGGGATAAGGGTACGGGTGAAGTAGTGCGGCCTCTACTCGGTCATCGTGAGTCCATTGTCAAAAAGATGACAACATATATTTTTTCAAGTTAACCCTAAACATGCAAGATTATTATGCGGGTTACTTAACAGAAATAGATGCAAATAGGATTAATTGTTGCGGTGATAAGTTTGCTTAATTACATATTCCAGGAGCCTAATGTCGATTGTCCGTTGTTGTCTTATTAGGCGTGAAAACCATGAAATTTTGCCAGTCTTATTTACGGCGTGGTAAATGTGATTACAATCATGCATGTACTAGTACAAGAATTGAAATTTTTCCTATATATAGTTGATTTTAATTGCAATCGAATATTTATTAGTCAAAGTATACCCAAATTGACATTGAAAGTCGGATTTCAAATAACAAGCATGAGAAGGGTGTTAGAAAGTGAGGCTTTGGCCTCTAACCTACCTTGCAACACAATGTCGTTGATCAAGAAAGATGCTTCAGACCCTTAAGAACCTTAATCGAACCTTTGATTTATGTGTGTTTAGATGCGAATTTAAATGTAAGAAAGAGAGTATTTAAGAGTAATTTTCGGCAAAGTAAGGTTGTAGGAACGTTTTTGGTAAAATGATGAGCTGATGCCTCTTATTTATAGTGAAAAATCACGTGAGAGGCACACATGTTGGGAGTAATTGTGCCCAAAGTGGCTTGCCTTTTTTGCTGAAAATTCTTGCCTAATTTGCTGATTGCATTACGCGGAAAATCAAAATAAAATCTAGAAAATATATTATACGCCTTTCAATATTCGTGTAGGAAAGGTTCAATGAACCTAAAGTGTTTGGGCAGCAAGCCAAGCCTCGAAATGTTTCAGAAGCTTCCGAAATGAGTCGTTTCATTTAGTTTTGCGTTTTTGTTTAAAATCCCAGCTTTTGAGTGTCAAAAGCTAGGGTTTTTTAACTTAAAAAACCCCAGCATTTAACCTATTRTAGAGATTAAAAAAATGGGAGAAACACAAAAGCTGAAAAAACCCCAGCTTTTGAGTATATTTAAAAGCTYGAGTTTTTTCAACTCCAACTTTTGAGCTATCTTAGAGTTAAAAAAATGGAAGACAACCCGGCTTTTGAGTATGCCTTAAAAAAAAATTAAATAAGTAATTCCTTATTCTCCCAATCGACAAATAACAAATTAATAAACCCTCTTTGCACGTACCTCACCCTCACTAGACTCTCACTATACTCGACCCTCACAAACCGTCACCCTCACCCTCACTCTCGACCCTTCGCCGTCGCACCACCGGCGCTCAACCCCACTATACTCGACCCTCACCCTCACTCTCACTCTCACTCGACCCTCACAAACCCTCTTTGCACCACCGGCGCTCAACCCCAAACCTCCACCACCGGCGCACCGCCGTCACCGACCCTTTGCCGTCGCACCAAAGACGAAACAGACGCCGCGCCGTCCACCGCTGCTCCACCGTCCCTCACTCGACCCTCACTCACTCGCAATTTGCAAACCCTCGACGCCTCCATCGCTGCTCCACCGCTACTCCACCGCTGCTTTCTTCCCTCTATTGGCATCCCTCTTCACTCCCTCTTCACGCCAATTCATCCCCTCTTCAAAATTAGAGGTACAAAAATAATTGAATTACTATTTTTTGTGATTTTTATGTTGTGTATGGGCAATTAGAGTTGAAATAATTGAATTACTATTGTTTTGTGGTTTGTATGTTTTTTATGGGCAATTAGAGTTGGTAATTTAGTTGTGTTGGTAGTCTTAGTCTTATTGATATCCCAATTTATTATGTAATTTTCAGAAATTTCATAACAGATTTTACTGTCAACTTGAGCAGTGGTTTAGATGGACCAAATGAACTCCGATTTAGCTCTGTAACCACTTAAATTGAACATTTTTGTGTGTACTTTCAAATGGCACAAACAGTTTTTAATGGGTAATCATACACTGAAAGTTGTTAGCAGTTTAGTGAGCCTCTGCAGCATTGTAATCAGAGTCTTGAATTACTCACTGCTGCACTTGTTTTTAGGTTTTGAGTCCTTCATGAAAGTTGTAGGGCTTGAAAAGTAGATGAATTTAGGCACAAGAATTACCCAAATCGGAGCTGTATGCTAGGATTTATGCCTTCTGCAATATTGCTGGATTTTTGTATACGGGATTTGCTTTGTTGCGTTTTTTGGTTTGTTTGTATGATAAATTAAGCTTGTATTACCCAATTAATAATGGAGCAATTATGCTAGTTCATGTTATAATATATTGAATGCACAGTAATCCTTATATAATGTCATTATTTAATTTGTTGACAATTAACAATATAATASAAATATCATCATCTATAAGTATATGCATTGTACACATTAAGTATATAGCCATTTATTCTGTTGTCGTTTGCCTTTTGCTTGTATAAGATGTTTCCTTGACATTATTAGTTTTAGAAGAGTTAAAATTATTTGTTGTTTTTTTAGTAATTTGTGATTCTGAATTTCTGATTTGTGGCTTGTACTGGCTTTTTTTCTCTTTTTTTTTATGTCAACTAGCTTCTTACTTATTATAGATGTGCTCTTGTTGATATTTTGGTAGTATTTGTTTTTTAAAGAAAGGCTAATCGGAAACAAACATTTGAAGCAAAGTAACAATATCTTTTAATTTTTTAATTTTGAGTGTAATAATGGAACACTAGTTATATAAGTATGTTTTGGGGTTTTAAATTTCGAGTGGAATAATTGGAACACTAGTAATAAAAACATGACCATATTGTAAACCAGTTCTAGAATATGAGAACCCGAAGAGAACAATTGTAATGTTTTTGAACTACTTATTTTTGTAATTGATATTTAGACTTGATTAATTTTGTTACGTGCTTTTTTTTAATTATACGGATGGTAAGTAGTGCTACACCTATTAAAAAACCCTGGGTTCGCCCCTTGGGTATGTAATTTCATTTATCTGGGTTAAGTAACATACCCTAGAAATCATTTCGTTTATTCAAGCAAAAACAAATTGCATGTGAACGCTATTTGTTTCCTTTTTGTTTTCCCCTTTTATTGTCTTATTATTCTGTGGTTTTGCCTGATTTTGTCTTGCAACGATCAGTTGCGTTTGGCTATGCAGTGAGTGGCAAATTAGTGTAGTCTTTTGTAGTGTATCATGCATGCCAAGTGTTTGATGAATTGTCTGAATGAAAAATAAGTCTCATACCTTGCTATGAGCATTCCTATATTGTTAGAGTTATTAACTTTGCTAACATTCTAATTTGTTAACATACTCAACTTTAGGTTGTATACTTAATTATTTAAAAACTGTCAGATTTCTATTGTTATTTGTTTGTGTTCCAATTTGTTTTTGAAATTTGATAATTTGTATGCTATTTCTGTTTTTGCTGTTTTTAGCTTAATAGTTGTGAATTTAATTTCTGTTTTTTCAATGTTATTTGCTAATTGTTAGTTTCCAGATGTTAGAAAAAACATGTCTTAAAAGTTTGTCAGTAGTCAATTGCCCATAATTTCAGGTTTTATTTGTTTGTTTGTTGCTTGCTGATTTGTTGATGTTATTTGCTGAAATTCCTCATTATCAACTGCCAATTATGGGTTTAATTGATACAATTTGACAATGATGTAATTAATCACTTTTAATTTATGAAAACTCTCACATAGTACAATTATCAATTTTTTCCGGTCCCCTTTTGAATTTGTTGTGACCCAAAGTAGATATTGGAATTTGATATTAGAACCAATATTTATCTATTTATTGACCCGAACCTTCATTGAGGTTGAAATTTAGAGGGTTTAAGCTAAGTCATTGAAAGATTGAGTATTTGGAATGTTGTTTTTGTACACAAAAAGGGGGAAAATGAGAAGGATTTGACCATGAGTGAGTGTTTTAAAATTTTCAGACGTGGCTTACAAGTTTAAGTCGTGGTGACTTAAATGGAGAGCGGCCATGAGAGTGTAGTGTTACCAAAGCATCCTATTAAAATTGAAAGGGAAATTCTATAGGGTGGTCATTAGACCATTGTTAGACTTCATGGAAGGAGCACATTAAGAAGATGAAGGTTACAATGATGCGCATATTAAGATAGGTATGTGAGAACGCTTGAAGAGATGCAATCAGAAATGAAGTTACTTAGAAATGTTGGAAGTTGGCTCAGGCAAGTAGGCAACTAAAGGACAATCTTGGGCACTAGTTTAGGCATGTAAGATGAAGACATCAGGATTCCCTTGTGAAAAGTAGAATAGTGGGATTATGGAGAGCTCACAGGAAAAATGTTTTAATTGAAGGAATTATGAAAGATATGAAGTAAGATTTGCTTTAGAATGAAGTTTTCGATCATAGGAGATGGAGAAAATGCTTTGTGGATGACTACTTGCAATAATCACTTTTCGTTCATGTAGGAGACCCACATATGAGATTAATGCTTTGATTGAAGGATTATTAATTTGATTATAGGGTAAGGTTTTTTGCCCTACTTTACTCCTCTTTTTTTAAGGTATAAATAATTGACCAAGAACTTTGATATGGTTCCAATCTGAGTTATCGGACATAATTTGTTTAAGCACTTGCCAACCAACAACTAATAGAAAAGCATTGATAAGAGATGAAAAAGCTAGGGAAGAAATGAATACAAATGGACGGGAAATTTTCCAATTAATCCGGCGGATCCATAAACAATGTAAATCATATCACTAATTTAAACTTTAAACTAATTAATCTGACAGGGAATTAAACTTTTAAAAAGGGCAAATAAGAATTTTTATTTATTTGATTGTTTATTTATTCATTTTACAATAAGTTTAATTTTATTACAAAATACCACTAATTTGCACTATTCATAAATACATGGGATTAATTGAAACCGGGCTTAATCACAACTTGATTATTAAGCCATTCTTTCCACTTTTCTTTTGTGCTTTTGCTAGTTAATTCGCATTGTTACCCGTTTGATAAGATCTCTGGAAATAAAGATGGGAGAAGAAGCATGTAATGAGCGGGCATTGTACGGTGGGGCAATCTCTATGGGGTTACCTCATAGATTCCAGGTTTAGTATTTTGATGCAGTTGCAACATTGTTAATTTTATGAATCAATCAATTGATATGACTGATTGAAGTGCTATTTGTTGGAAATAGGATTTGAGCAATGTGCGGGAGGTGCCAGATCACCAGGTAAAGTTGTACTTAATTTTGTGTATTTTTATTTATAATATGAATTTGAAATTGGTGGTTGTGATATGTATTTCATTGGTAGGAAGCGTTTGGAGACCCAGATAGGGATGAAAGTGTGATAATAGAAGTGTTGGAATTGAAGGAAAATGTCGGTGATGATGCCAGCGCTGTGTGGTTCCTTCAAGACCTTGCTATGGAGCAGGATGCCCAACACCAGCTTGTATTGAACTTTTCTTTTCATTTCTTTTCATTTCTTTCCATTTATTAGTTGTGCAAGGGCATTGTTCGCTTGGCTAGCGTATTTATTTCAAGTAATAATGTTTGAATTGCAGGTGATTGAACAGTCTGGTGTGTTAGAGGCCCCAGCATCATGCTGCAGAACCATGCCTGTTCATGCCACCACCGCTGTTGCCCAAATGGTCTGCCTTTTCCATTTTACTCCTCTCACTCTCTCCATCACATCTTGCCTAGATTTTCTTTCAAAACACTTGCATTCTTTACTCTTTATCAGTAGTACAAAATTTCAACTCAAAATTTGTCCCACTTTGCTACCGTTGGCCTGTTTGTTATTCACTTTGATATGGTGGTAATGGTAAAGAATTTTATGTATTTTAGCGAACAAATTATGATGACCATGCTCTTGGGAATGCAACCTTATCCTCATTTATGTGATATTCTACTTACATTTTCATTTCTTCTTTCAATACCTCCAATTTAAATGGAAATGGTCAAATAGATGCTAATGAAAATTTAAAAGGGATTTGGAATACTTGATTGGGTCAATTAGCATTTTTGTGGGTATTGGCTTATGAATTTTTTAGCACTATTACCACCGTTTAATACTAGTAACCAATGGTGCTGTATGGTATTTTTTGTTGGCAACTTCGCATGCTGATGGGTGTTGCTTGTCTCTATCCGATATGGACAATTTACTGACATAGGAGGTGAACTAAAACTATGTGAATCGTGATGGATATAGTTAGATTCATGTTGAGTGTCAACTAGAAAATTTGGAAATTTTTATTGTAACAGAACCTCTATCCTTTCAAGAAATGCTTAATTCACATTGGATTTCTGTTGTATCATTTGGGAGTGACTTGTCTTTTGTCATATGCTACTCGATGAAATGAAATTCTACAAATTTCAATGAATGATAACCTTTCTAGCTTCATTGTTATTACAAAAGAGTATTGAGTTGAAATGGTTGTATAATTCAAATTTCAAAATATGAGTACTCGTAAACACTTTTGGTTCACGTCACCAACCCGACTTTCAGGATTAAGGCGTTTATAGTTTGATTGATTGACCTGGTAGAATACAAAATCATAGACTTGATATATGCCTTTGTGAATTGTTGAAATCCAACCTAGAAAAGCATTCATCCTTTTTAGAATTTTAGATCCTAAGTCAACTAGATATCAATGAGTTTGATGCCCTTGCCAAGCATGTATTTCTTGTTTTTAGTTGGTGTCAACTCTGACCTCCCAACGCTGCACTGCAATTTGTCTATCTTCTAAATTCTAGGCTACTAAGGTCAGGTTTGTGATGATTATGCAGGCCATTTCAAAGGGACGACAAGGAAGGGAGGCACATAATATAGTAAGGGTAAGGGCCTTTTAACTGTTTCATTTTTTTTTACCACCTCAAGTATCAGAAGAAATTTGCAGTTTACCACTGAACTGTTGACTGGAGTTGTGTGCCCTACATAGGTATATTTGGCGAATTTGCGACTTAAAGAAGTTGGCACAGATCTCTTAATTACTGCTTATGAGCCAATCCTTATAAAGTAAGTTTGACCTTTTTTTTTGGAATTTTAGCTCTTTCGTAGATAAAACAATGATAGTTTTTACTCCGTAATTGTTATCTGGGTTTTGTATGCTGTAACTGGTAAAAATGATCTCCGTTTTCTGACTACAGCCCATTGAGTGAAAGTGCTGGTACTGTTGGTGCTGGAGTAGTAAAGCCCGTTGAACAATCTGGTTGTTTGCCGATGGCTGAGGTTTTCAAGCAGTGCATTTCTAGCTTCAAAGTTAATGACTGGAGCCTCTTTAATGCCTGATAGTTCTCAATATATGCTAAATTGTACTAGTATATTGTGACTATGCGCTATCTTGGTGTGTAACCTGAAGAAACTTGTCACATACTCACATACATGATCTTATAAAATTTCTATGGCTTGAGGTAGAATTTGTGTAGTTTGAATTGAAGGTTGTCAACGATTTTTTATAATCAGAAGGTCAAGGCTTGTGCTTTGTCAACGATGTAGTAGTTCAATGCTTATTATATGTTGTCAACAACTTTGATTATTGCTTGTCTCACAATTTTGTTTCAAAGCTTTAGTTTATCTTTCGATGCTAGATTTTGTTTCGAATTTATTAATTTCTACTAAAGCAATCCCGACCTTTTTATATTTTACCTATCAAATTTACCCTCTCAACTCACCTTATTTACTCCTTACGTTACACGTTACGTTTTATTGACAGCTCTTAATTTGAGAGAGGCAAAATATTCAACTGTTGTCAATAAAACATAACGGACGGAGTATTTGTTTATTACTCCCTCCGTTTTTTTTAGTTGTTTCAGTTTTCTATTTTGGGATGTTTTTAAATAGTTGTTTCAAACCAATCTAAAAATAACTTTTTCACATTTTACCTACTTTATTTACTCTAACACTAATGACTTATCCCTTTCTAAAGTCAATTTTCATTACTTTACCCAATCTTTTCACCCAAAATTACTATTTCCCATAAAATTTCATTCACATATTTACTCTTTTACCTAACTTATTCAACTTTTTACCTAACTTACTCAACTATTTTATTCAACTCAATCAACTCTTAAAAACCGTTCCATAATGGTATGGAATATCTAAAAAAACGGAGGGAGTATTTATTTATTGCATAAAAATGTAAAAAAAATTAATTACTATGAATTTTTTTTGGTGTTAAGAGAGCCACAAGGACGGGAATGAGAATGGATCTCATGATCTCCTGAAATCGGGAGGAAAACTTTAATAACTTGAGTTATCCCTCACTCTCTTAATTAATATTAATAAATGTACTTTTTTTACACGGAAACTAAAAGATTTTATTAATGTTAAAAGGCCAAATGATATTTACAATCCAATTTCGTAGAAACTAATTGACAAGTACAAAAATACCTATCCAAAAAACTACATACATCGTATGATTGTTCAAGTTTTTAAAAACAATAAAGTCTTAAATAATATTTTTACCCAAAGCAATAAGATTTGTGAGTTCGCGCAAATTTGGCATAATAACTAATGTAGAAGTGATTGAATAACCATACTTGCAGATCGAGTCAATTAGACATCCCCAACAATCGAACTGAAGCGGTTGGATTTTCACAATCAAAGCAACCCATAACACATTAACTAAAAGATCTGACTCCATAGATTAAGATCTAGGAAGATAATGCAAACAAAACAGAAACAATCAAAACAAGGAACCACCGCAAGAGGCAAATTATTAAACAAAAACTAAAGACCCGAGAGACGTAATATTAAAAAAAACTATCACATGTAAGAGCCGTTCAACGTCGACGAGAGAATACAAAACAGTAAAACTGCCCCCTCCAAACAAAAGTCGCGATTCGGGTAGTACCTAAGTCTAAGAACCGTTTCAAATCTAGGAACAAACCAAACCTAACCACCACCTCCACAATTACGACCCGTGATGGCCTGAGTCCTACCACCGATCTCCTGGAAAACGAGACAACAAACCAACACGTCAATAGGTAATGAATACCCACACAACGCGAAGGGCGGAAACGAAGACAACTTGACAAGATCTCAATCACAAAAAATAAACGACTCGTAATTATTGAAAACAAGAAAATTAAAAAATAAAACCAAAGTAAACGAGTAATCTGAAAGAAGGAAGGCAACACCACCCCTTTATGCCGCAAGCCTGACTATCACCCACGAAGTCTAGACGGACCAAAGGCAAATAAATCTAGCCGAAGTACCCAACCTAGCAGCAATCACGGCCACCGAAAACACAACTTGTCCCCACCGAAGATCAGATTTGGTAAGAAATCGAGCCCCACCGCAGACCCATGTAATCTAAGAAAAAACAGACCCACCGACTACCAAAGCGACCGGCGACCACCAAACTTCAAAGGATCAGTGAAGGGTGACTCCCGGGCGATAGGGGGATAAACCCACCCCTAAACCCGATGGCCCCCTCCTTGAAACCAGAAAAAACAGAGTGAAAAGAGGCGAAAGCGAAGGCGAAAACCCTAATTCAGAAAGTTGTTGTTCTAAAATTTCAACCTTTGATAAAGATTATTAATATTAATATATGTACTTTAGTAAACTTTAAGCATTTGTTGTAAAAAAAAAGTTTCGATTTGATTTAGAGTATTGCGTATTTTATTTCAAATCGAGCATATGCTTGGGGCATTATTTAGTTAATGCGAATAAAATTAGCTCATTGCCTATGACGGTAGATACCTACATTAGTCCATAATTCAAGTCGGTCAATGATAAGACACCCCTTGCAACCCACCAGTTAAATCAAGAGAGTGACCCTAATAAAAAAGGCAAGTTTTGCACTATAACTAGCACATTTTCTTGCAGAAAACACTCTTAAAAATTAGTTTAAATTTTCAAATAATTTTAACTTATTATTAGAAAATTTTCTACATTTTTTAAATTTTTATAAGCATTTTTAGCCATTTTTGGAATTTTTCAATGATTAATTTAATTTTAAAACAGTTTTTAAAATTATCAAAACAATTCCAAAATTCATGAAAAATTAACACAATGCACAATATTTTATGACGAGTTCCCTTTAGTATTTTTTCCATAATTTTTTGACTTGTGGAAAATAAATCATGAATTTCCGAAACAAAAACGCAAAACTAAATGAAACGACTCATTTTGGAAGCTTCTGGAACATTTCGAGGCTTGGCTTGCTACCCAAGCACGTTAGGTTCATTGAACCTTTCCTACACGAATATTGAAAGGCGTATAATATATTTTCTAGATTTTAATTTGATTTTCTGCGTAATGCAATCAGCAAATTAGGCAAGAATTTTCAGCAAAAAAGACAAGCCACTTTGGGCACAATTACTCCCAACATGTGTTCCTCTCACGTGATTTTTCACTATAAATAAGAGACATCAGCTCATCATTTTACCAACAATGTTCCTACAACCTTACTTTGCCGAAAATTACTCTTAAATACTCTCTTTCTTACATTTAAATTCACATTTAAACACTCACAAATTCGCATCTAAACACACATAAATCAAAGGTTCGATTAAGGTTCTTAAGGGTCTGAAGCATCTTTCTTGATCAACGACATTGTGTTGCAAGGTAAGTTAGAGGCCAAAGCCTCACTTTCTAACACCCTTCTCATGCTTGTTATTTGAAATCTGACTTTCAATGTCAATTTGGGTGTACTTTGACTAATAAATATTCGATTGCAATTAAAATCAACTATATATAGGAAAAACTTTTCAATTCTTGTACTAGTACATGCATGATTGTAATCACATTTACCACGCCGTAAATAAGACTGGCAAAATTTCATGTTTTTCACGCCTAATAAGACAACAACGGACAATCGGCATTAGGCTCCTGGAATATGTAATTAAGCAAACTTATCACCGCAACAATTAGTCCTATTTGCATCTATTTCTGTTAAGTAACCCGCATAATAATCTTGCATGTTTAGGGTTAACTTGAAAAAATATATGTTGTCATCTTTTTGACAATGGACTCACGATGACCGAGTAGAGGCCGCACTACTTCACTCTTACCCTTATCCCTAATCCATGATCTTTGGTGCACGACCAGACTATTGAGTTCTTCACCTTGCATTATGTCTCAGCAAAACTCAAAACAGGATCTGCAACTCGCAAAAAAAGTGTGGTGCAGTGTAGGCATGTGCCCTTATTAGGTCTTGTCCTACGTTGATTTTTCTTGTGAGCTTGAACCACAGATACCGCACTTGAGCGCGTTGGGGTGTGTTGTCAATAGAAGAGATCGCCTCCG
Organism: Bassia scoparia; assembly: GCA_008642245.1. NCBI lineage: Eukaryota > Viridiplantae > Streptophyta > Magnoliopsida > Caryophyllales > Amaranthaceae > Bassia > Bassia scoparia. The sequence goes on along the minus strand of SNQN01000795.1, from coordinate 69,955 downwards.
TGCCTATACAGTGTAATCACAAACATCTTAAACATTGGTACGGTGCCAAACTAATGGCCCAACTATTAGGTCCAGTAACCAGTTTCTAGGTTCGGGAACATGGTACAAACAAGATCTTTAACCTAATCTTCCCGCATGTAGCGTCCTTTACTCGGTCTCATTGTAGTTCCACGAATCATAATAATTGAATTCAAAGATCCTATTGATTTGATCTTAGAACGCGCATTAACCTAATATTACTAGAAGAGTTGATTTCTTTTATACATGTATCGCTACCTAGACTAATAATCGCGACCACTTTGAATTAATCAAATTAATATGGTGCCTAAATGTCGTTCGTCCATGCATAATTAATCTGAATTTAATGTGATTCAAGCAAATTTCGGTCACGATTAAGCAATCAAAAGAGTCATAGACAAAAAAATTAAGAAAATATACTTTATATATATATATATATATATATATGTGTGTGGTGTTGTGTGTGTGTGTGTGTGTGTGTGTGTGTGTGTGTGTGGTGTGTGTCTATATTATATATGTGTGTGTGTGTGGTGTGTGTTGTGTGTGTGTGTGTGTGTGTGTGTGGTGTGTGGTGTGGTGTGTGTGGTGTGTGTGTATATATATATATATAGGAATAGGATCATGTGAAAACACAAACCTGAGGTGAAAACTAACTTTTATCTTGACCGTAGGATTTCGAGATGGACGGTCACAGTTTAATCTATGTATATATACTTGTATTTCAATTTGGAATACATCGAAGGTTTAAAGGATAAACGTGTACTGTTCATCAACAGTAGCTGAAAGTCTGTATACCCTTTACTGTTTGTATGTACCCTTAAAATGTAAATGTACCCTTTATTTGGTTTTCACGTTCTCATATAACATGTGGTTTTCATTGGATCTTGACTCTCTCTCTCTCTCTCTCTCTCTCTTCTTCTCTTATATATATATATATAAATATTATATATATATATATAGGATTTGCTAGAATGAGAAATGTGAATAAGGAACCACTTAAATGTTGACACATGTCCCACTTCTACTTTTTTAAAAAGCAAATATTCTCCTCTTATGTACTTTCTACTTAGATAAACAGATGTCAACTTTTAATTAGTTTTCTCATTTTCCCATTTCTCATTCTAGCAAGTCCATATATATTAAATATATATATATATTATATATATATAATATATATATGAGTCAGATCCAATGAAAACCACATGTTATATGAAAACGTGAAAACAAAAATAAATGAGTACATTTTAAGGATACATACAAGCAGTAAAGGGTACCAAGACTTTCAGCTACTTTTGATGAACAGTACACGTGTACCCCTTTAAACCTTCAATGACCCCAGATTGAAATACAAGTATATACATAGATTAAATCGTGACCGTCCATCTCTAAATCCTACGGTCAAGATTAAAAGTTTTAGTTTTCACCTAAGATTGTGTTTCACATGATCCTTTCTATATATATAATATATTATATATATATATATATATATATATATATATATATATATATATATATATAATATATATATAATATATATATATATATATATATATATATATATTTATATATTATATATATATATATATATATATATAGAAATCGAAAAAATTTTACTCACCTTGTATTGCTACCAAAACAAAGGAAAACAAAGTAAGGATAGAGTATCAAAAGCTTTTCTTCCAAACGAATCACTTATCACAACAAAAGAGATTATTAACATTGACAACAATAATTCAAACAAGTGCAATGAAACAAAAACGATTGAAAATAAGATGATTAATATGTTTGAAAACCAAAAGCGAACCAAATAAAACTCAAAATATTATGTTGATCAAGATCAATAATAAAAGAAGAGAAAGAATTAGATAGAATAGCCTCAAAATTTGTACCTAAATCTGCAAAGATATGACTCCGAAAGCTGTGACGAATTCGAGTGACTTTTGATTTTGTGAATGGTTTGTGTTTTGTGGATTGAATTTGAATGAGAGAGAGGTTTTTGAGATCTTTGAATTGCACGTCATGCGAAGGTTTGCACTCATAGATCGTTGGTTTTCGTTGATGTTCGATMAAGTACCGAGAGCATATATTTATAGGCGTATACGAAAAAGATAGATAAAAAGGGGTTTCGTATATACTCTTGACCAAGCGTATACACGGTGTGGAGACAGTACATATGCTCATACCAAGCGTATATACGGTAGGTCCCTTTGTATATATAGTTGTATTAACGTGATAGCCATGTCAACTAATCGTATATACAATTCTATACCTCTATCTATCTTTTGTTTGGGAATTCCTATCTGTATTTTCTGAATCTAAACTATGATCCGGGTATATCTTTTATCCAATTTTGACTTGCTTGGAGCTCGAGGTTAACCTTCTAGAATTTTCCGGATCATTCTCGAATTTACTAGATTTCTCTTAGAATTCCTGAATTTATTTATTTTTGAAAATTATTTCGCAAACTTATAAAAATCATAGAAAATCATATAAAAATAAGAAAAATTATTTAAAAATACTAGCAAACTCGGAAAAAATGAGAGGAATAAGATGAGGATGAAAAATCTTTGAAATGACCTTTAGAAATAATTCTAAAAAATCATTTTGCTAAGAAAAATGGCCTTAACATAGAAAATAATTAAATTAAATATTTTCCGGCTATTATTGGGCCCTCGGTGTATGATTTCAAACACAACTTTAATTCGACTTGTGCAAATGGGTGTGGTTTATGGGTTTTGTCACAACTTCCGAAATCAAATCTATTTCGAAATGTCGTACTTTTCCTCATCGGCTATTCAATTTAGGGAGACACTTTTGGGTGTCTACAAGTGGCGAATTCCTCTACTTGTGTTTTCGATTATATTTCACACAACTCTAGTCATACTTACACTATGCAATAAGCAAGAATTCAATTATGAAAAAAGCAAGGTATCACCGAGGTTGTACCCCTACGGGGCAAAGGGACCAGCGAACGAGCTGGTCCGGGGATGCCCCGTCGCCCGTACAATGACCTTAGGGAGTATTTTTTTTCTTCCTACTTTTTAGCTTCTTTTGGAAAGAAAAACCAAAAAAGGAAACCTGAAAACGTTTATTTGTAAGTAGTTTCAACATTTTCATTGGAGTTTTAAAAATTATCATGATTATAATAGGTTTAAATATTTTTTATTTACTATATGTGATATTTCATTGACTTAAAAAAACAAAAAAAAACTACAAAGATATCAAATGAGACATTAGTGATTTGGTAAACGAATTCAAATAATTAAGTATTGTGGCACACCAATTGAGTGATTTTGGTCTAGAGCACTCAAATCTTGCACCATGGTACGGTCCAAGGGCGTATAATATCAATTGTAATTACTAACAAAAATTCATGAAATTATAAGAAATAGTGTGGATTGTAACCAAACTTTTTTGCATTCTTTTTAACGAGGAAATTTAAAGGTGTAAATAAGTAAATTAACTAAAATATTTTAATGAGTGATTACCTGTAATCTCATTCTTATTTGTAAATTACTCAATTGATGTACATAATTCTTCGTTGTTTATTTGTAAGTAGTTTCAACTTTTTCATTGGAGTTATAAAAATGATCATGATTGTAATAGGTTTAAATATTTTTTTGATTTACTATATGTGATATTTTATTGACTTTTAAAAAACTAGAAAAACTACAAAGATATCAAATGTACCCTTAGTGATTTGGTAAACGAATTCAAATAATTAAGTATTGTGGCACACCAATTGAGTGATTTTGGTCTAGAGCACTCAAATCTTGGACCATGGTCCAAGGGCCTATAATATCAATCGTAATTACTAACAAAAATTCATGAAATTATAGGAAATAGTGCAGATTGTAACCAAACTTTTTTGCATTCTTTTTCATGAAGAAATTTCAAGTTGTAAATAAGTAAATTAACTAAAATATTTTAATGAGTGATTACCTGTAATCTCATTCTTATTTGTATTAAAAAAAATCGGGTTAATTCTCTCATTTAGACCCAAAAATCAATTCTTCAAAAGGCGTTTAAAATTTTGTGATGCAATCATTTCATTATGGAGGAACTGGATAAAGACATGTATGYAAATGATCCAATGGAGAGTTAACTTTAAAACTTTGAACTTCTAGACTTAATTTCTAATTTTTCATTTTTAGATGAAAAAATTTCAATTACCACTATCAACTTTACACTATTTGGGAAAACCACCAAACTTTTCTATTTATTTAAATACTATAAAATTATCTCTAATCTTTTTGAAGCACCACCTTTTAGTAGACTCTGTAAATTTCAACCGCTAAAACAGGATGACCAAATTGCCATCAAATTTTTCTCACCCCTCTTTAACCCCATATTTTCTACCACGAAGAAACCAAATACATTTTCTTCTTCACATCCCCCCTCCCCCAAAAAAAATTCCAAAAACTCTCAATTTTCCTTCTTGATTTGAAACTTAATTAGATCCTAATTCTCCCTATTTGCAATTTACAACCAAGGTGTGTTGTTTTAAGTTACTTTCCATGTCTTTTTCTATGTTAAATAGTTCACAAAATAATTTCTGCTTTTTGTTTGTTGTTCTTCACTCATTTTTTCTTTATTTTGGAATTGGTTGATTTAGTTAGGTATATTATTACTTCTTTATTTTGTCAGCTCGATGGACTATGATAAGTTTTGGAATCAAGTGTGAAAGGTTKAAATTCCTCCAAAAGTACGTGGTTGATTTTATATGTCATGCTTAGCTTGTTGGGATGTTCTCTCTCATAATACTAATCTACGGAAGAAAAAAGTTGGTATGGAGATTGAATGTTTTCTTTATGGTGCAAAGTAATCAGCAATGTATGCTCTTCAAGATTGTGTATGGACTCTTGAGGCGTGAAACTATGTTGATGGTGAGTTTGTAGATTGTGCTCCGGTGTCCTTTTGTGTTTGGATATCATAGATTGCTTAGCAGATTCGATCTTGCCACAAAAATGACCAATTCAATTCAAAGGTCACAATCCCACAAGTTGTTTTTATTTTTATAATCAACTTGCTGCGTGATTATCTTGAGGCTCATGTCTTTATGGTGGCTAGAACGTCGACCTCGACAAGAAGGTGTTGTTGTCGTCCCTTAAACGAGTGGATTAAGGTCAATCTTGACTTTTTCATTGATCTAAATGCATGTCACATTGGTGTTGGAACTGTTGTAAGAAATAGTTTAGGTCATGTGCTAATGATGAAGGCAAAAACCTTGCTGGTTGAATGTTTTGTGGAAGTGGTAGAGTCTTTGGTCATACTCTGAGCTGATTTACCTAGTTAGTGAGCATGTCTAGAAGGTTGTGGTGTTAGAGGGTGATGCACATTGTTCAGTCCTTGAGTGATGATAAACTCTTAATTGAATTATCCTAACATTGTTATATTTTCTCCTATGTGTTTTCTTAGCATAGGTTTGACAAAGATAGTTCAACGGAAGCAAGATGAAGGCTTATTCAAGTGATTGAAGCAAGTTGAAGTCTTGAAGAATTGCATAAAGATTTTGTATAAATTATAATAAATTTTAGGTCTTTATGTAATAAGTAGTAGAAGGGTTGATAATGCACTATAAAGGTACCAAGGAGAGAAAAGAGATAAGTTGTGGATGATAATGAATATTGATTCCTTAGCATACACAACTAAAGTAAATATTGTTGACTAGAACCAATATCAAAACAGATCGGAACCAGTCTTCTACTGTTTACTTCATGCTGCATATTTTAATTAGGAAAGTTTTCTTTCCGAGTAAAATGATAGTTGTATGTTTGAGTAAGTGAAGATCTTTAAATATGGGAGAGAATCAGAATAATAGTACAAGGGAATATATTTTCCATATTGATCTGAGTAAATCAATTAAGGAAAATATATTCTCACAATATTATTTCTGATTCTCCACCAAAGGCCTATTTAAAGAACTTCAATACTCCGTACTTGGATCATTCAAACTTTTGGCTGAGTTTTGAAAACATATTTTGAAAATCTTCTCTCTCGTTCTCTGAAAAACCTAGCATAAACCCTAATACTATTGTGAGGGTAAATTACTCTCTACTTAAGTAATTAGGTTATTTTTTTACTAGAGAAAAGAGTTTGTATTGAACTGCTTGAGCGTATCAAACGGTTGGGGAAGTGTTTTTGAGAAGAACTTCATTTGAAATGTTATAGTTAGCAATTTGGTGAACAACTATATATAGGCCAGGTAGTTGTTGGGTAATTGTCAAGTGCATAGGTGCATAAGACAATTGAGTGTAATTCTTGTTATTCTTCTGAGCTAATTAATAAAAAAGGTTAGGGTGAATGAAGAACATAGACTTATTAGAAGTTGAACCTCGTTGAATTCCTTGTATTATTTATATTATTTTGTTCTGTACAAAACAATTCTCTTAATGTTCTCACAAATCAAACAGAGAAATTTACAACACTTGTCGTATACTCAATTCACCCCCCTTTTATGAGTATCTCTTGCACTTTCACACTTGTTTAGAAGCTTGTGGTATTAGAGGGTGGTGCCCTTTTGGATGAAGCGAATTGAATTCCTTTTGATGTAGAAGTTGAAATTAACTAAAAAGTTTGTTAGTTAAATGGGTGGTTTTTCCTCTTTGTTAAGAGGTTTGGTTCTATAGGGTCGAGGTTCCGAATGGATCTTGGACATGCTTGTGATTAACAATAATTTCAATAATTAATATTTTTTGTGACTGTGAGGGGACAAACCCCAAAAGAAAGAGAAAATAACCTAAATAAAACTAAATAAAACAGGAAACACTAACTAAAACTACCAAACCCAATAACCCATCATGCAGCTACTGCGAGAACAACTGCCCTCGCCATAAACAAACCAACAAAATCCTCCATCATAATTTGACGTAAAGTACTASGAATGGATCCCATTCTAGTCACCTTCTACCATTTCCAACGCCAAAGTTAGCTAGCCAATCCGCGGCGCGGTTGGCCTCCCTAAAGCAGTGGTGCACCGTAACAGCCCATCCTCCTTGACGTAGCAACTGTTTACATCTACGAACAATAAAAAAGAAGTGAGAAGAAGACTGATTTTCCTCCGACAGCAAGCGCATAACTACTTGGGAGTCTTTCGTCAACTGAACTTGTTTAAATCTCAACTCCCAAGCTAAACGAAGGCCATGTAGAACGACTAGTAACTCTGCATTAGTCGTTGTGCACAACATAATTAATAGCAATGGCTCCATGAAATTCTCCATTGTAGCCTCGTATAATCGCACCAGCACCCGCCATTCTCGGATTCCCCTTGGCCGCACCATCTTTATTGAGCTTGACCCATCCTTCTCGTGGATGCTCCCGCCATTCTCCATTTGTTTCCTTCATAAATTCCACATGAAGGGTCCTCTGTCAAATGTCTTGTAACTCGATGCGAATTGGTCATTAGCCGCTTGTGTAAAGTTAACCAAACAAAGAATCTCATTCATTGGGGCACTGGAAGTTTCCAAACCCAACCAATTCCTTCTCGTTCCCAAGTCCTCTTCGCCTCGAATTATTTTAAAGTAAACTTCCCTGAATCATAGTAATTCCAGTATATCTTGTCAACTTCCTCTTCATCCACTTGTAGCTGCATTGCATCAAAACTTTGCAAAACTTGGTGTATTAAATAATCAGGGAAAATCTACCATTTCCATCCTAAATCCTCATCCCAAGAAATCCTTTACCTTTTCCTTCAACAACAATTTTTCTATGGGATTCTCATTTTAAATTTGTAACTAATTAATATAGTGTACTATGTTGAAATTATTTCCTTATACTCTTCTCCAAATGCTTTCTAAACTTTCCTAATACGTATGATTCCCATACTTGCAACACTTCAATTTCTTTTCCTGTTTAGTAAGTTTTTGTGGTTAATTTACAATACCACTCTTATCAAAACACACTCGATATTCTTAACTCATTTAATTTTGACTCCATAACAATAAATCACTTACCCTTTATTTCATCTAATCACTCACACTAAAAAGACAAATAGGAGTCCGTGACAACATAAGTGTAGCAACTATTATGAAACAAGTGAAGTAATAGTATAAAATATAATAGAATAAGATAAAAGGGAAAGATATTGAATCCCAAGTAGGATCGAAGTCAAATATTTGATTTCCAAATCAAATAGAGTATTCAATTTATTATATTTTCAATGAAAAAAGTCAAGTTAAAATATATTTTTCAACCATTAAACAAGTTATTAGAGACAATGAGGTGATAGTGCAGTGACAATAGCATCCGACTTCCAGTGCATAACCCGGGTCGACTCTCACCCCAACAATATGTTGGGGAGTTATCCCCCGTTAATAAATAAATAAATAAATAAATAAATAAATAAATAAAATAAAGTAGTTATTAGTTACTACTTGAACCAATTTAGATAGACAATTTTTTTACAGTGACCAAAAGGAGTTAAACTCCCGAAACAAGTTCCACACAATGCATACAAGCAAAGAGGTCTAAGATCTATCCTCTTTCGCCCAATCCTATCTATATCTATATCTATATATTATTTTATAACTTGGTTTTTGCTTAATATGTCGACACTTGGAAGTCCCATATTGGTTAAAATAGAAACCCAAAAAAAACTCACATAATTGTAAAAAAAAAAACAGTCTCACATAATTTTACAAATTAAAAAAAAAGGTTTAAATAAAAACCAAAAAATATTAAAGTAATTGTTTTAAAAGAACAGAGAAAAAACTGTCAAATAATTTCACAAATAAAAACATAAAAAGGTGGAAATCCAAGGGGTACTTGCGTAAAAGAAGAAAAACCTAAATAGTATATATAAARAGTGCAGTTAATATTTCCATTCACAACAAGATTCTCTGTTTACCGCGGTATGTTCTTGTCAATCTTCACTCCCGTCATTTTCCTTTGTTTGTATTATAACAAATTATGTTGTTATTGTAACAATTTATTTTCTAAATTTGACATGAAATTATAGAAATTGTATGTTCATAGCATTGTGCTACAGTTGATAGAAAGTAAATTTGTGGTAGGTATCATTATTTTACTTTATTTGAAATTGCAAATTGAATGTCATACTTTTGGTCAAATTTTCCTTGCAATTAAGGGAGAAAAAATTGAAGTCCATTCAAATTTTAAGTAAATCAATAAACTCTGTACAAAATAAAAAAATCCTAAAACCTTTTATTTATCACTTTACGAATTACTATCAGTTTTAGTATTTTATTTTTAATTTAAATTTTATTAGTCATTAATTTAGGAACTTTTAACGAGTGATCTCCATATTATTATTCACATTGTATTAAATTTCAGAATTTTTCAAGCAATTTACTATTTAATAAATTTGTTTTTAATTGACTTTTTCGGGTTGCTTTTTATTTTTCTTTAGTTTTATGTTCATCTATAATTTATGGAAATTTGTGACTATTCTATATACCGTATACACGTTTTGTAATTTTTTATAAATTTTCACAGTTTTGTTTACACTTTATGAATTACTGTCAGTTTTAGTATTTGATTTTTAATTAATTTTTTCATTTGTCATTAATTTACAAAAAGATAAACAAGTGATCTCCATATTATTATACACCTTTTTTAAAATATGCATAATTTTTTAAGTATAATTAATATTTTAATAAATTCATTTTCGAATTGACTGTTTTTCGTGTTGCTGATTCGGTTTTTGATTTTTATTTATTTTCCTATTCATCTATAATTTATGGAAATTTGTTTTAATATTCTATATACCGTTATACACTTTGTGTAACATTTTTATAATTTTTCGTTGAGTTTTAGAATTTTAATAAATTTTTACTCCGTACATCAGATTGACAATTTTCGATTACGAAATATGTTTTGTGCTTAAAAATATTTAAATATATTAGGCACAAAAATCTATGTTAAAGATGATATTTTCAAAATGATTTATAACCCTAATTACCATGATATTATTTTCAGATTTGTTTAAAGAGTTTTAATTGATTTATAAGCATCATTTTGAATAGGGCATATGTTTTACTTAAACTACTCCCTCTATTCCACTAAATTCCTACCACTTCTACTTTTCACGTTTGCCAATGCACAATTTGTATGCTACATATCTTTATTTTTACATTAGTAAAAACCATAAAAATTGGATTTTAATAATCTACTCATTAAGACGATTCAAACTAGATCCCACTTGACTAAATCCACTTTTATATATAAACGAGAAATTAGAAGATTCTCACAATTTATGAATAGTAACAATTTTCCTTATGGTAGGAATTTAGTGGAACGGATGGAGTATGACTTATTGGAGCATAAAAGAATATATTTTTATACAAGTTTTGAAGGTTTGAAAGGTTAATTAATGATGTCGATTTCTAAATTATTGGGCAATTGATGTATATATTATAAAACATTTGTTGAGTTATGTCCTATATTAATTATACGTAGTAGAAAACATGTTGTGTGAATTGTTGAGCCATTTAATTATTTTTAATTATCAAAACAAATCTTCAGGTTTATTGTACATATTCAAAGTGATTTTTAACTATGAAAAAATATTCTTTTTAATGTTTTAAAGACATAAATTAATGGTTTATTGTATAAGCATTGAAGTTAATCTTTCAAACATGTTCGAGATTGATTTCATTCTAAAGGGTTTTAAGGGATTTAAAGGGAATATATATTGTTGTAATTTTGTGTTAGGAATCAATAGTAATTGATTTCTATTTGGTTGTAGGAGGAAATTTTTTTTCCCCATTTTTATGAATAACAGTCTTTTTTGGGTAGTGATTGTGATACATTATTATGCCTTTAATTCAAAATTACTAAGTTTTTGGGTAACTAAGTTTCAAATCATGCCCAAATTGATGCCTTTAATTCAAAATTACTTGCAGATACAAGGAGAAGGCATCATAACCAATGATTGCTGAAGTTGACAATAATCTATCAATCAATATTTACTAATAATCTAAATGTAGAACTATTTAGCCTAACATTGTAATATTAATTTGTATCCACTAAATCGCAGGTTTACTTAGTTAGATCTTTTAACTGAAGTTTAATTGTATGATAAATATTGGTCCTAAGGGACTTAAATGTATGCGTGCATATAAATTGTTGTACAATATTTATTTTGAAACTCTTGAATGTATAACTAAATTTACTTTGAATATTTTAGTTTGTGTCTTCAATTATATATAACATTATACATACACGTGCATTAAAATACAATTACATCAAACTATTGTTTTTAAAATATAATTACAAACTTAATGAAAGTATACGTACCTACTATCACTTCTTTGTTGTAACAATTGTAGCATTGAAATGTAAGAAAACAAAAATTACCAGTACTTGTCACGAGCTAAATACTAGTTTATATTAAAAACACAATTAGAGATAGAAAGTAAATTCATAATTTTCTCAGGACAATTTTTTTTCTTCCGAATATGCAACTAGCCTTCATCCACTAACTTCAAAATCTTTCGTAATTTTTTGGGGAATTAATTAATTTAGACATTTTGGGAATTTTGCAGTAGAAAAAAAATGTAAGTAGTGAATTATATCCTCATAATTGATAGATGTCTCACTAGACTTGATATGATAACTAAAATTGAAATGTGAGTTGTGCTTGGGGATGGTAGCCCAACCCTTTTTCTAGATCTATTAGCTCCCCTTCTATGCAATCAAACCCCTTAACATCTCAATTCTCCCAACTACAATGTTGAAAATCAAGATGAATATGTTAGACACAATGTCAAAACCATATCTTGATATTATACCCTAAGAAGCTAAGATTATTCATATATACTCATTTCTTTTGGGAGTATCATAGACTCATCTTTATCTTTTCTAGATTTTTTTTCCTTCTTTTTCAAAAATAAAAATACCCCTTTTACTATTTTCATATCACATTGTCACATAGAAGTTTCTTTCTTTGCTTGAATCATGACAACTATGATAATGCATGCATAGCTGTTTCATATCCAACATTGATTCTCTTACCCTTTTTTCAAGTGGTGCGTTTGGCTCCTTTTAATTTTTCAGTTGATTATCAAACACATTATTATTTTGTACTTGTGCAATTCAATATTCAATATTTCATCAWTCATTAACCTACTATTCATTATTTTTTATGCTACATTTGAATATATTATTTATCTAAGAAAATATGTATATTACTCGTTTACTCTTCCCTCTAAATCATTTCAACAGATTTACGTGCATCTTATCTCTGTTTTTCAATCATAGTAAAAATACTTTTTCCCTATTCATCTGAGCCATTCCCACTTATTACTTGATTTCTTCATGAAGTTCATTTGTTAGACTATAATAAGTTTTAWGCCGATTTTGTTGAACGAATCATGTAACTATTACTAATCATATAATAATAATATATATACTTGCAAGGTAAGTTACGCAACTTACATTCTTAGTTCATAATATTACCAATATCCTATCCAAAACAGAATTGCATAATTAAACTGAAACTGAAGTAAGATAAAATATATATGATATTGCCTAATTTAAACATCTACTCATTTTATTTTATTTTTGAAATCTTTACGTTAGATTTTTTTTWAAAAAAAATACTTCATATTGTTTGTGTTGGCTACAAATTGACAAAAACATCACTCTATAGTATATAAACTAACAAGCTCAAATCAATTTGCTTGCTTAACCATTATCCCAACCAAAAAGAGATTGATAAAGTTATTATTAACTTATTATATATCCAACAAATTATATGAGTCATTAGTATACATTCTTCAGAATCTAATCACAAAATCTTATATATAAAAATGAAGGACGCTATTTATTTATATGAAATTGTAGTAAAAAGAGGTATTGGAAATGTTGAATTATTATTGTTCAAAATTTTAAATGATTGATGGTCTTTATTTTATAAAGCATTAGTTTTTTTTAGCACGCGATGTGTGCTTAGCATTTTTTTAGCACGCGATGTGTGCTTAGCATTTTAAAATTTATTTTAATAGCGAACAATAATATGAAATATATTTCAATTGGCCACTGAATGGTTGACTATAATTTTTTTTACTACGTAGTACTTACGTAAATTAATAAATTAATCAACATGTTTATTTATTTATTTATAGCTTTTTTTGCACGCTATGCGTGCAGGCAAAATTTAAATTTGATAGTTTAATGCAATAGTATAATGCTTTCCAATTGATATTCCAAATAGCGTGCAGGCAAAATTTAGATTTGATAGTTTAATACAATAGAATAATGCATTTATTTGCAATTGATATTCCAACTTTCATTTTTCTAAATAATTTAATTTCATGTTTAATTGTAGTGATTGCTTGAATATTTGAATCGTAATTGCTAATTATTTTTCAATTTATGATTAATTGATTTATAGTTGTTAATTGATATAATTAATTGCCTCATTATTAACTTCTTTGTTGTGCATTGATTAGAATAAATTGTATTGTTTTAGGAATGTTTTTGGTTATTTATTGTATGTAAGAGGGTAATATAGTAATTTAAGAGGGAGGACACTGCACCATTGCTCCCCCCTTGGCTTATATAATAGAGATATACTAATATACTGATATACATAAATTTAATAATTTGTGTTTACAAAAGTGAGACGTACCCTAYATTTTATTTAAGATGTACGAAGCTGGACCAAGTTGGATAGAATGTTATAAGCATACTAGCATAGGCATAAAAAAAAAAAAGCCAATAATGTCTGACACGTTCTTGGGGCATGTTTATCCCAGGTGATAGAAAAATCACATTGATTGACCTAAGATGCTCAATCACAGAATTGACCTACGTAAAATCAACATAGACGACTTTTAAAATAGCATAGACGACTTTGAATCATCATAGACATTCTTTTACCTAACATAGACGGCGTAGACGCCCATAAAATTCCACCAAATTTTAAATAGAAAATGACCCACCACATCCCTTTTTCATTTTTTCCTTATACTTTTATGTAGTGGGGCCCACATCTTTTTCCTTATTAGCATGTGATTGCCCTCTTATCTCATGTATGTGATTTTCCTAGACTTTCTATGTTTATCCCTAAGACTCACACCCACATTAACACTATGTCACATTAGCTTACCTATTTTTAATCATTCAGACTTATACAAGATTTTATACTTTATCCCTAAGAATTCATTTCAGGCTCACATTTAAAATATCTCTAAACATTTTTTTATGTATAAAATTGTCAAAATATCTTAAGACATTTATTAATACACTTATTAATTAGATAAATGGGGCCCACATGAGTCTCAATGTGAGTTTGGTTTTCCAAGACTCACTTTGAGACTCCCCTAGTCTTGAAGAACAATATTGGGTGAAACTTGCTTGAGACTCACTTTGACACTTGAGATAAACATGCCCTTAGCTTGTAACTTTGTAAGTATATATAACTCGCAAAATCAAAGGCGACTCAATATCTACTTAGAAACCGATCCAAAAAAGTTCAGTTATGAACAAAAAGATAGAATTCGAAATTCATTTGTAATAGAATCCATAAGCCCGTTTTATAAACAAGGTGGATAAAACCCGACTCGTTTGGGGATCAACTTCAAAGTATAATTTTTAAGAACTAATTCAGTTGTAAGTTGTTGTATTATGTGAAGAAATTGATCTCACACAACTGCAAATAATAATAATATTTATTAGATTCATCAGATAATTATATAGTTTAATGAATAATTTTTAGTTAATAATTTAGTCACATTATTGTGCATTTTTCAACTCTAAAAAACATCAATAGTTGGTCTATCCTATGTGAAACATCGAAGGAAAAAAATACATTTTTAAAAACTTGATCAATCAATCAGTTAACAAAAACTTCAAATCATAAACAAAGAAATTCGACCCGTTATCAAAAGATGATGGACCTAAAAATGACTAGAATTTGATATGGATCAACCGATACTGACATATTTGCTAGATATAGTTGATGTTTGTAACTCTTTTTCGTATGTTATGAATTTATGATTCGTAAGGTAAGTAGACACTTAGTTAATGAAGCCCATGTACTAGCAACTTGTGCTAGGAAAGGGCCTTAACGTTGATTTTGTTTGTACTTTCTTCTAAAAAAAACATATTTGCTAGAAATATGTGTCAGCATTAAATGTCACAACATATAATATAATCCCTTTGTTCCACCAAATCCTTTTCCACTTATACTTTCTCACGTTTCACAATGTGCAAATTATATGCTAAACATGTATTAAAGTAGTATAAATTATAAAGATTATTATTAAACTATTTATTAAAATAATTCAAAAAATAACCAAGACTCGTATGTGTGTGTGTGTGTGTGTGTGTATAATGTGGGAAAAAATACCATTAACAAATCAATACATGCATCAATAAGAAACAAAGTGGATATTTACATAGTTAAATACTATGATACCAATATCCCTCATTTTAGGGAAGTATCTGGTGTTAAGTTTATTATCATTTGAGAAATTTATTTTTTAAGAATTGGGTAATTTTCGCTATTGGATTTTGATACTTTTAATGGTTGTGTGCGTTTTTCTTTATTCTATTTTGATACACACTCTTCAATCCATTTTGCTATTGTTTAATACAATTCTTATTCTAAAGATCAAGAATTGTCGCTAACTTAATTTCAACTTATACACACACAAAAGTGGTTATATAAATATTTTTTATATTCATTACAACCAATAAGAAAAATTTAAATTAAAAATTGGAGGTTGGTATAACCATCCTATCTTTCTCTCCTTACACAGTATTTTTTTTTTTCTCTCTATGCTTTCTTAAAAGTATGTCTAAAATTGCTATTGGAAGTGTGGGCGAATATAAGGAAGTAACCAAAGCGATAGGTGTACATAGGAACAATTTAGCATGGTGTAATGTTCTTTAGGATAGTGTTAGATATAGAAGATTGTGTTTAAAAAATACTGATAAAAAAAATTAGTAAAAAGATTACTGCTCTTTGATATGAAGGACTCTATCTATTCGTTAGTTACATTCAAAGCTCCGGCTAGTTACATTAACATGAAATATTGACTGACTGAAATCAGACTGAACATCAGAATAGCTAATGTACAGCTAAGTTGAAGTGAATAAGTAAAACATCTATTAAATGTATATGATAAATTATGTTAAATAATATAATAATAAATATTAAGAAAGTAATATATATAAATATATAATATGATAGTAATACCATATATATATAAAGTACGTATAGTAAATTTATATAAAAATTAATACTCTAATACATATTATATTTATATAGATATACCTAATTTATATAACATATTAATACTACTATTATTTAATATATATATAATACAAAAAGATAGAATAAAAGT